>JAPSGF010000036.1:6568882-6668542 GCA_035772895.1 Perdix hodgsoniae | reverse complement strand
TTAAATTACCTCCCCAAGTTACAGGTGGTTCTTGAGATCCCGTTTAGATATTCTGATGATACTACTGGCCAGCACCAAATACCAAGAAATTCTTTGAAGTACAGGAGAACAATCAGGAGAATTAAAAATTCCTTGGAGAAACAAACTCTTGAATGGGTTACAAATCTGTATGGGATTCATCTCAAGTATGATCTAGTTTAAGCTTTTTATTTTTCCTAATTTTAGTAATAGCCTGTAAACATTTAACAAGAATGTTATAAAACAGATTCACAGGTCTTTAAAGTGAAATATGAACATCAGTGCTGTTCATACATTTTAACTTACATTAGCCCAATGTTCCTATGTAGTAGGTAGTATGCCATAATATGCATTTTATATCCAGTATGCTAGGGAAATATGCACTTTGGAGATTAGAAGGTCAATTAGAATCATTTTTTTCTATCTTGCAAGTAACTAAACAAAATCTTGAGATATATGCTTTGGTCCTTTAAAAATATATGTTTATAGATATTAATGTTAAATATGAGATACATATACATATATTTGTATATATTTGATTATGAGGTTTGCAAACAGGCAGAAAATATTAACTAAAAGGAGTTGAAAAATTTCTGGAATATAAATTCCTAAAAGAGGAAGGAACTGTTTGACAAATTTAATTAAATTGCTGGCTGTGTACAAGAACAAAAATACAAGAAAACTGTAGATTGAGAATAGAGACAACATGACAGGAAGGCTCATTTAGCCAGCAGTGTTGTGTCTTCAGGCAAAACACCAGAAGCCTTGTGTTTTGGCAAGGAGAAATCAGCAGATAAATAGAGGAAATTATATAACTTAAATAAACAGTCCTCCTGCTTTAGAGAATTAAGAAAATTGCTCTATTATAACTGAACAGAAACCACTGTATCCTGAGAACCATCAAGGTTTGATGGGTTTTATAGTAAGAAAATAGGAAAAATACTTCTGGCAACAGTCCTGTGGAGCCAAAAGGACACCCTAAATGACCCTGTAACTTTTTACTTTTCTTGTCTTTCCAAGGTTTTTATGGTCCAAATGCCTATGGGGCAGTACAAGAGTATCACCATCGCTTTTCTCTTGAATTATGGATCTGTTTAGCATGGTCAGTGCTAACTAGAAAGGAGTGCCTTTCTCAAATAATTGAACTTAAAATGTTTCTTAAACTTTTCTATCCATTGAGTGGTTCTACTGGAAAGGGTACTTATTTAGAACAGGGTGAGGATGCAAAATGCTGATTTCATAAATACATTATAAGTTTGGTGCTTTTATGGGCAGAAATATCTATATAGAGAGCTGAAGAGTAGTATCAACAGAAAACTAACATTTTGACCTTTTCTTAAAATTCTGAATCTTTCTGTCTCTCACTGTTGAGCACTTTCTATCAAAAATATTGAGTGCAGTTCCAGTGTGTTACACTGTTCTCAGCTTGCACTGTTGTGCTCTGCCCTCTGTATTGTGGTCCTGAACCCTCAGTAAGCTGACTCAGAGGGTAAAGCTGTGTGGAAGGTCTTTGTTTGTTTGTTTGTTTTTGAATAACCTTGAGCCAAATTATTGAAATCTTGGATAAGTTTTGGTATAGGGGCAGAGGAGAGAGAGGCAGGAGCACAGCAGTGCCTGTATAGATCAGTGCACTATCATGGAGCTATACTGTGATATCTGCAGTGTTTACACGTAGTTTATGCTTCTTTGAAACGTTACCAGTGCTATAGAACTCTTGCTTTATCTTACAGTGTGCCAAGTAATTGGCATGTATGACTACACTGCACAGAATGATGATGAGCTAGCATTCAATAAAGGCCAGATTATAAACGTCCTTAACAAGGAAGACCCAGACTGGTGGAAAGGGGAGGTGAATGGACAAGTGGGTCTCTTCCCATCCAACTATGTGAAGCTGACAACAGATACGGACCCAAGCCAGCAATGTAAGTGACCCTCTCTGCTGCCATGCTGTGATTATTTATGTAGTACTTTAAGACGAAACATGCAGCATTGCTGTGATTCTGCTGTGGTTTGCAGAACTCGATGCTTCACCACTGCTGCACTTGGCAAAGTCTCTTTGAAGACCTTCTGTAATGCAGACCTTATTTTATGTTTGTTTTATTTTTAGTTCCCATCCCCTTTGTAGCATGTTACCCTTTATCATTTTTGCACCATGCTGTTTACATGCCTGACTCATTTTCCTAGCTTGAATTTGCTCATTGTTTTGTTTTGCTTATGTGTTGTTTTCCTCCTTTTTCTAGGAATCATATGTTGTCCATCCCCCACTCAGGCTTGAAAGTCCTCAAAGAGACCCACTATCCCATATCACTGCCCAGAGGGATGATGGGAGATGCAGCCTTGATCATGTGACTTCCAGCATGATCATCTACTGCCTTCTGAGTAGAAGAACACACTGCAGAGCAGTTTACCTCATTTTACATTAGTTGCATGTAATCACAATGTTTGAGTTAATTACCTACAGATATAGACGCAAAATTAAATGAAACAAAAAAAAACAAAAAAAAAATTCAGAGGATAGTGGGTCCTTTTGTGGCTTTCATAGTTACCAAACTAATTTTTCCACCTTTGCACAGGTGCTTTTGCAGTTTTAAAGTTATTTTTAAATGTATATTTTAGCCTTTTAAAGGAAAAGTGTAAATTAAATTTCTTCATTTTAATCTTGTTTGTGCAAAAAGACCCACTATCAAGGAATGCTGCATGTGCTGTTAAATTTGTTCCAAATGTCCATAAATTTGAGATTTTATGTATCTTTCTTTTTTATTGTTTGCTTGTCCAGTGTTGTCAATATGTCTTTTTTTTTTTTTTTAATTATTACAAAAAAACAGAAGGAGTTAAATCAGTTTAAGGAACTTTAAATGTGCCCAATTGCAGATAAGGCATTCTGTTGTAGTTCTTGTACTGTGTGTATCAGGTGTTCCTTGTTGAGTGTGTAATACATTGTGGAGAGAAGAAATTAACTTCCTTCCAATGCAAGAGATATTAACCTTGCATAATGTTGTTATCCCAGTTATGTTAATTTTATTTTGCACATTATTTGTAGCTGCATACAGTTAGAAGACATCCTGGTTTGTGTTTGTCTCAGATGTTTCAGGTTTTGCATTTTTGTGTCAAAAATCAATACAACGCTACATTCATGTGATGTTTGAGCATTAACTTCTTTTTTTTTTTTTTTTGATCTTGGTTACATGAAGTTCATGGAGTTTTGTTTTTCATTTTTACTTTCTCGTGACTATGGAACAACACTTTTTGAACAAGTAATTTTCCTGACAAGAAAGAATGTATAGAAATATCTCCCTGCAATTAATTTCCAATGTTTACATTTTTTTTAAACTAGACTGTGGAATTTATACAAATTAATATTAAATGGAGCTTACAGTCAAATATATGTAGTAGATGTGCTGTAGCTAAGCCATGTTTGCCTTTCCAGCATTAGTAACAAGCTCTTGATGAAATGCCTGGTGCTGTCAGTGCAGAAACCCCTCTACCCAATGCCTCAAGCACAATATAGCATTTATACTAATTACTTTACCACTTAGTTATCTTCTGTTTTATGTACTTCATTTATTTCTAAATTTCATGCTGGCAGTGTTGCAGAATTTCTAATCCTACCCCATCTCCCTCCTTCTGACCCACCGTGCGGTGCAAAGAACAAGTGAAGCTCCGTATACAATTGCACTTCAGTATTTCATCAATATGAATGTAAAATATATAAATATATAAAAACCTGCAGCTTTAACAACTGTAATACAGCCTTTAAAATTAGTCACATGTATAGATAATTAAATTCTTCATATAAAAGCTAGACTAAAATGTGTTTGTTGTCTTGTTGCTGTGTACACGCAGAATTCACCAAGTGGCATTAGTGCATGTGATGAGTTTGCCACCAGAATAGCCTGAAGCCCACCTGTTTAATTTCTGAATGACACCTGTGTTGTTACTTTGAATATTATTTGATTATAATTACTCATTGTGATCAGCTGCAAACTTCTGCACCTTTCTTTCTCTATTCAATGCCTTCTATGTGTTACAGAACAGTAGGTACTTTTGACACTATGCTAGTAGATATATTAAGTATACTTTTTTATTTTACGATGGGTTTACATTGACCTAGGCTCTGCGTTGTATGCCAGAAGCTCTAGTCTTAAAACATGCACAATTGCACAGATTTTCTCTGTTTTTAGGATAGTTTCTGACATGCACATTTTTCCTTTATCACTCTGCCATAAAAAAAAAGGTTTTCTTCTTCAACATAGCCATTTGCTGAACACAGTGCCGCCTTGTATCTGACAGAAATTGAACATAACTTAATACTTGTATTTTTCAGTTACCATTGTTTTGCTTGCTGAGAACTATGTAGCAGATTCTTCTCCATTATTTCAATATGTCATGCATTAAAATGTTATTTTAATGAAAGGGTATCTCTGTGTTCCCATAATGAGCTGTTGTGTTCAAAGATTCATAACTTGACTAAAAGCTTTTGTCCTAAGGTATGCTATGGTTTTTATGACTTCAAGTCAGAAACACACTTTCTCTACATATTGGAATATTGGCAATACTTTGAATATAGGAGATTCATATGCTGCTTTTTTTTTTTTAATTATTATTACACTAAGGGAGAAAAAAAATAAAACTATTACAATATTTGCAGGTTTTATGTTTTCTAACGTGCTTCTTAAAAACACAGAGTGGTGTCTCATGAAAGGTATTCAGAATCACAGTGCCCTTAGAAGTTCCTGGTGTCAGTTTTTCACTAACTGAATAGAACAGATTGAAGTTGTCCCTCTGTAGATACACATGCTGGTGTATGTTGTGCCAGGATTTCTCATACAGAAGAGCACTGTGTATTACTCAACTGAGCAACATCTTATAAATCAGTTTATTCTTGAGAACAGTTAACTCACAAAAACCTCAAAATACATTTAAAATGTCCTGGACAAAGGTATTCAGACCATTGTGGCCTATAATGAAATTTATTGTTGAAAGACCTATTATGTTTATTTACTCAATTATTAAAAATTCTTGTGCATACTACTATAGATCAGCATGGTAGTCTTTGGGCTTACTCATAATCAGTTATTTCCACTGGGTAGCAGGGAAAGCAGGTCCCCAGTACAAGAAAGATGTAGAACTCTTGGGATGAGTCCAGAGGAGGGCCACTAAGATGATCAGAGGGCTGGAGCACCTCTCCTATGAAGAAAGGCTGAGGGAACTGGGCTTGTTTAGCTTGGAGAAGAGAAGGCTCCAGGGAGACCTCATTGTGGCTTTCCAGTACTTAAGGGAGCATATGAACAGGTGGGGGAATGGCTGTTTACATGGGTGGGTAGTGATAAGACAAAGGGGAATGGTTTTAAACTGAGACAGGGGAGGTTTAGGTTAGATATGAGGAGGAAGTTTTTCACACAGAGGGTGGTGAAGCACTGGAACAGGTTGCCCAAGGAGGCTGTGGTGCCCCATCCCTGGAGGCATTCAAGGCCAGGCTGGATGTGGCTCTGGGCAGCCTGGGCTGGTGGTTGGTGACCCTGCACACAGCAGGGGGTTGAAACTGGGTGATCTTTGTGGTCCTTTTCAACCCAGGCCATTCTGTGATGATTTTATGATTCTATGAAAATGACATTGCACTTATTCTCTCTTACCTGTCTGGGTTTTTATTAATATATATGAGAGAGGGAGTATGAAAGTAATTCCTTAATAAAGAAAATTAAAATAATCCATCAAAAATAATACTTTTTCAGGATTGTGTCTCAATCCAGTTTTGACTCTCCTTTCCTTAGTGATTCATCCGAGAAGCTCTTTAGTCTCCTACAACCACACAGTTACCTCCCTGCGATGGAGATGTGTCCATGCTCTTCTCTCTTCAGTTCTTGAATTTGTGGCTGGAAAGCCAACAAACACTATTCTTGGTCAAGGCTGAAATAAGATTTCCACGATCTACATAGACTAAGATAAGAAATCATTCAGATAATTTTCATTTTGATTTACATTTTAAGCCAGCATAAAGAGCAGCCTTGTGGCTGTCTAATCAGTTGAATGCATTCTTTAAATCAGCTTTCATTTGTGAAGTACCTTTTCCCATTGCAGCAGGAAATCAGGAATAAGGAGCCATCATTTGAGGCATGTAGATGAGACTGCATTTAGAGAGTGCTTTAACTTCTGGTGGTTCTTTTCCGTCAGAGTTGTTCTGTTTATCTTGAAAAAAAAAATCTGTATTCACAAAAGAATTATTCTGTATTCTTGCAGAATTATTTCAATTAAGCATTTCATGGACAACTTATCTGCTAGTGTGTTTAAAATGAAAGGTTTTTGTATCTGAGGTAATTTTACAGGAAGTGAATATACAGCTCATAGAAGGGGTTAGAGTCCCCATAGCGTTACATTGCTCCGTGATCACAGAACTTGGCTCCATGTTCCAGCATAAGCTGCTCATTTTTCTTTGTGTGTAGCCCACCTCTTTGAGTGCCCCCTCAGCAGCAGCTTTAGCTAGCAGCAAGAAGAAAGCTCAATGCTTCTACTGTACTCTGATCTCGACTTGCATTTGGCCCATCATGATGCCCATTTGTACCCATTGAGTGCTGAGCTGATGTTGCCAGCTCCACTGATACCCAGAGAGCTGTGAGCTGGTGCCATTGCTACTGAAGCACTGCTCTGCACTGGGCTCATGTCACAGAATCACATAATGGCCAGGGTTGGAAGGGACCTCAAGGATCATGAAGCTCCAACCCCCCTGCCACATGTAGGGCCAGCAACCTCCCCATTTAATGCTAGACCAGGCTGCCCAGGGCTCCATCCAACCTGGCCTTGAACACTTCTGGGGATGGGGCATCCACAGCCTCTCTGGGCAGCCTGTGCCAGCACCTCACTACTCTCTCTGTAAATATCACAGATAGCAGTTTTCCACTCCCTGGGCCAACTTGCTGAAATCTGATTTAGTGGATTTTTTTTCCCCATCATATTCATCTCTGCCAACTGCATTTCTCAGCTGTTTTCTTGTTTGTTTGTTTGCTTTTTTTGTTTGTTTGTTTTTTGTTTTTTGTATGTTGGATCAATTCTGTTGAAGTCCATCTGGTTTGATTCCTTCATATTATTATTATTATTTTTTTTGGGGGGGGGGGGTTGGGGGGAAGGCGAAGACCTGGAGCCAAAAAAGGTAATGGGTGGAGGTCAGCACGAGAACATGAAGAACTAATAAAATATTTGAACTCTTAGAATATGAGATACCCCATTTCTGACCCCAAGTGCAGTACCTATGTAGCATCTTTCTTTTTTTGCTGAAAACAATGTGAAGCTGGGTTGTGCAGTTCCATCAGCCTAGACCTTTGGCTGATGCTCTTGTCTGATGTGTGGTTACAGTGAAGTGGTCAGGGCCTCAAGATCGATCCTGGGTCGTAATTCCAAAGTGAGAGTTACAGTTCATTGATGCAACACAAACTAGTCCAGGACTTAGTTAACTCAGGAATTGCTACAAAAGATTCTCAAGATGTTGTTAGGCCTGTGAGGATTGGCAGTGTCAGTCCCTTCACTCGGTGTGAACAGGAGCAGACACACGTTGTAGGTGATCTCTCTCAGCAAAAACAAAGTTAATAGTTTGCAAGTGGGACTTTCCAGACTTAGTTCGTGATTCTACTTCTGTATGTCCCAGAGAAAAGTGTTCTGCTCTACTGATAAATGGGTATACCAGTCCTATTAAGAAATTATAAACACACTTAAATCACTGGAATTAGCTGTGAAATGGGATTTTGCATTACAGAAGATAGAGAAGGAAAGATCTCTTGGATCACCAAGAGATGATGTAAGAGCTGTCCTCATCAAAAACTTGAAATAGTCTCTCAGTAGAGAGTCCAACCCCCAGGGTGTTCACGGGAAATTGGTATTTGCATCTGAAGCCAGTTGATAAGAAGGATGAATGTTCAAATGCTGTACTTTGAGTGAAGGAATGCTATTGTGGTGCCAGGGGTACTGTTTCTCTCACTTAAGGTTTGGAGGAAAACTGTGATGTAAGCTTTTACTGCTTCTGGTTCCCTGTAATAGCAACCTTGCCCACTGCAGGGGAGTTGGAATTGGATGATCTTTAAAGTCCCTTCTAATCCAATTTTATAGTTCCATGACAGCAGAGTGGACTCCCGTCTACTGCGATCTTGCTGTTGCAGATTGGGCCAGTATGAAGTTATGGTGAAAAGTGGCAGTTACAGTGTTGAGAAAATCTCCCTGAATTTAAAGAAATTAGAAGTTATGCCTATGTACTTAGAGCAGTGAGTTCCACAATGGATTCTTCTTCCTAAAGAGAGACAATCCATGATGCATTGCTTTCAAGCACTGCACTGTGAACATGCCGGATTATCGTAATTTCTCCATTATTGTCTGCATTTACTAGATTTTTTGGTAGTTAAAGATTCAAATTCAGCTTCTGCAATCTTTCAGATGGTATCCAACTCCAGAGTGGGAGAGAAAATAGAAAAGAATGGTATCTGATGACCTAAAAGGTAGAATACAGTGCCTAGTTTTAAGTACTTGAATGGTGACTACTTGTGAGCTTTAAGCTAGAAACATTAACTGGTTCTACACTGAGGTAAGGTCCTGGACTTCACCAATTGCAGAACTTTCCCATTTGTCAGGGGAAATGCCTAATATCAGGGGCACTTTGGCAGTTGGCCCTTTTAGTGGGATGAATTCATGAATGGTGTTATTTCAGCTGCACATGGAATTTGGATGTACATAAAAGTACTTTACGCAGTACTTTGGCTTCCATGAATAACCAGCTAGAGCCGTATGACCTTGACATTCCAGCTTGGAAAAGAACAGAGTTCTTGCTTGATATTTATGATACAGAGATGAGACAATTCTTAATACTTGTGCACCTAATGAAGAAAATCCTTTATGAGAAAAGTCTCTCCTGCATTTCTGCAATAACTGCAGTAGGCAGCTTTCCCAAATATTTAGCATTCGAGGTTGAAGCCTCCATTGACAGTCAGAGTAACCCATTTAAGTCCCAGCTGGCTATTTGTCAAGCTGGCCACTGAAATGTAATAGTTCAGAATGTTAAATACTTCCTTCTAAAGGCTGGTGGTGGTTGGAAACAGCACTTCAAGCCAAGGTCATCGGCATCTTTGAACACTAAAATTCCTCAGCCTCTAGAGAAAAATCATTAAACATTTTGTTCACTTTTAATGAAGCTGACACTGTGTGGGGAGAACTGATTCCATTAATTAGAACTGTGATTTATATGATAACTAAAAAAATGCTTTGAAAGCAGTCACTTATTAAGCAGAATTGAAACTTTTGACTTCGGAAAAATAGCGAGAGTTTTGAGTATTTTGACTTGAAGTTGTTAATTGACACTTCTCAAAGCCAGCTTTTTAATTTCAAGCGAAGTTTGAATTGTATCTTTGAAAGGACTGCAATACACAGCATTTCAAAGGAGCATTGTCAGTGTGCTGTGCTTACAGTCTGATATGTATTCAGCTTCTTACTTATAGAGAATATCTGCATCAACATTTATTTTTTTTAAACAAATCTCTTTTATCTTTTCTGGAGCGCAAATGAGTTAAAGCAACCCGTCCCAAGGCATTCATGACAAATTTAATGGTGATACGTGGTGGACCTTGGTAGTTGTGTAGTGCAGAATCAGGTCTTGAATTACATTCGGGAAGTTGAAGATGTAGAAGATACTATCTAACTATTAATTTTATATACAGAGAACTGAAGGGGTTGTCTAGGGTGTGATATGATTAGAAGCAGCAGCGGTTCACTGTACGAAAACATTTGAGAACATCTGATCTAAAACCACACCTGTTAGATCACACTGTGTTGGAGTCATGACTGATGCTGGTGGACAGTTTAAAAGAAAAGCTTGGGCCATTTTAAATCCCATGAAGCGAAGGTCTCATCGAATGTTTTTCAGTCAGATTTTTCTCCATGTGGAAAATGTGTTTCAATGAGGAATGTACTGAATTTGCCAACACTTTGTTGAGGGGTGGGGGAAAAAATTAAAATGAAGCATTTTGATTGTGAGAAAGTATAGTATTTCTTTAAAGCAAAATATTTTAAACCTACTTCAAAGCAACTTCTGAAATACATTGTATTTTATGCAGAACAGTTATAAAAGCTATTAGAAGTGAAACAGGGAGAAAGCATTTTCATTGACAATTCCAGAAGAATTTAATTGAGCTGTGCTGAAACATACCAAGATCTATGGGGAAAAAAAAAGTAATTAAGTATTCTGTTGTAATGCAGAATAGAAAATAGAACATGAAAATTGGAATATGCCTATACTATAAATATTCTAGAATTTACACAGAAGGTGGTTTGGAAAAACAGAAAGGCAAACTTGATGGAACGTGTGTTCTTAGTTATAAGATTCTCTCCTGCTTTTTAAGGTATAAAACAACAATCAATCAACCCCAATAGGCTCAGTCTGCAAACTAGTGAGATCTGTGAGGTGACTCCACTGACCTTCATGAGTTTTGGCTCAAGTCCTTCAAAAGTTCTCCAGCAACTTTTAACTGAAGCATGAAGAAGTAAATAAACCCTGCTTTGATGAGGATGCCTACTTTGGCTTAAATGATAAAGATCAAACTTGGATGCAGAGCTGAGAGCTGAAAATCTAAAGAGCTCATCAGAGCATTAATATCACTGTAGTTCTCTTCCTTAATTCTGCTCCCTTTTACGATAAATATATATGTTCTTTGGCATTAATTCCAGGTGAAGTCTTTGTTCCCCTTTTTATTAACAGTGATCCATTTGGGGATTTATTTTACAGTGTGGTTCCAGCTGAATGACACAACTAAGGGAAACAGAACTTCGGAGTGAGGTTGGAAGTGGGCAGGTAGTGGTGAGGGGAACTTTTAAGCTTTGCCACCAGAGAATAAACGTTTAGAAATCCTGTTCATGCAACAGGGAGGTCTTCTTTAGTTGTTTCTGGACTGCATGCTTTCATTTTAATGGGGCCTCCATTCACCTGCCTTGTTAACTGGCTATCACCTAAAAATGACCTTGCATCTGTAAAAAAAAAAGTTAATGACAACGTTTTTATTCACTAAGAGATGAAAGATTGTAAGCACTGTGTCATTAAGTGTGAATTGCGATTAAATGAACAGGCAGTAGTTACTGTTCATTAGGCATTATTAGAACTACTACAGATCTGGATCAGTTTGAAAACCACCGTAAGTAAAATCCAGGATTCTGTTGTGTTTTCCAGGGTGTGCAGACTTGCATCTTCTGGATATGCTGACACCTACTGAAAGAAAAAGGCAGGGATACATCCATGAGCTCATTGTCACAGAAGAGAACTATGTAAATGATTTGCAGTTGGTCACAGAGGTAAGGAGGCACAGCACTTTTAGGAGCAGGTTTTATTTACTCATGTTTTTGAAGTAAATTGGATCAATAATTTCACCCTGCAAACTCATTTGGTATCAATGCTGTGTTGAATTTCCTAGGAATGATCAGTGTTAAATTTTTGTATGTGAACATATATGAATGTCTGGGTATGGGTATGACTGACGGTGAGCCCTTGTGTTACCATTACTGAAATGCTGATGTTTCAGTTGTCATTTCAGTCAACTCTGAATGTTTACTTCTCATATGTAGGTTCGTAAAGCTTGAAGTGCATCGTGTACCAATTTCCACATGCACAGTGGCACTCAGTTATCACTTTGCCTGTTTCTCTTTAAATGTTACAGTGTACATAGCATCATTTATCTGGAGAAAATCATACGGGCAAGTGTTTTGGGCAATTCTTTTGACAGCGAGGGAAAGCCTTTATTTTGAAAAGGAGGTCAAGTTATGCAAACCCAAGACAATATAAGTCAGAACTTCCATAAAGGAGTCTAAAGTAAAACATATTTTCAGTTGTTTGTTTATCAAAATAACCCTGGGATATTTCACAGGAGACCTGTTACTAAAATTCCCAAGGTTAAACAGAGTATCCAGGCCACAGTGAACAACCATCGAGACCAACTCAGATTATTATCTTTCAAAGAGATAAGCTACTCACAAAGGTATTATCAGGTAGATTTGATAATGGGCACAGGCTGTGCTTGAGGTCTGTTCTGCTGAATACCAGGTGCTACTCTGATGTAAAGTTGTCTCATTTCCAGACTAAGGAAGTAAGCATCATCAGTCTTAGAAACTTTGATTATACTTACCATATACTTTCTAAATGGCTTAATTTTCTGAATCTGTAGATCTTCCAGAAACCACTAATGGAATCTGAGCTGCTAACAGAAAAGGAAGTTGCTATGATTTTTGTTAATTGGAAGGAGCTGATTATGTGCAATATAAAACTACTGAAGTAAGTTCTTTTTGTTGGTGTTTTTTTTTTTTTCTTTTCTCTGTACTTATCAACTACAAAATCATGGGCCTCTTCTTTTAGCTGCATGAAACTATTTGCCACTTAAGAAAATAGTCGCCAAAGGAGCCAGGCATTTTTCCATGTTGGAAAAAGCGAGGTATTATTGTTTGCTATAATTTTTTATTGTTGTTGAGAAAAATGCATCAGTTCTTCGCTGAGTGAGGATTTGCACTTAATTTGCTCTTAGGGTACCTGCACTGCAGAAGGCAAGGTCAGCTTCTCCTGAAGAATAGTGCCTCTCAGGGCTGCCCACAGTCCATACTTCTGCTTCCTCTTTCTCTGTCACAGCCCCATACCGACTTCCAGTCCCATTATCTGTGAATGCGAAGCAAACTACAACCAACATTCACTGCCACCGTTACTCTGAGTTGCCCAATGTATTCCTTTAGTTATTGTAAACTTTTTAACACCTGAATGAGCTGTTCTGTGAGAAGCAGGGCCAAGAAAGCTTGGTTTCCAATGGATTTGTGCCCAGTGTACCCTGCACCCTTCCTACGAAAGTTTCCAACTACTGCAACCCCAACTCTTTACAATGAAACTCCACACAGTGCAAGTACCCTTATTTCCCCCTTCATTCTCAGTGGCCTTCATCAGATCCCATCTTCCTTCTCTCATTTTTCTCACCCATCCTTGTTATTTCAGCAGGAAGGAAAGCCTCTTTTTTTGAAAAAGAGGTCAAGTTATGCAATCCTGAGACACTATAAGATAAATCAGAGCTTCCTTGAAGACATGTACAAACAGATTGCTTCTTTTGGCTGTTGCCCAACAAAATGAGTAACAATTTACACCTGCATTTTAAAAAGCAAGAGTACTAATAAAGCTCCTTTATTTTTCCCTACTGATTTGCTAATTCTCATTGAAAGTGTAGGAATTTTTTAACTTTGAGATATCTCCGCTTTTTAATGTGTTTGAAAATGGCTCACAAAACAACAAGTTACGACAGTGATAGGGCAGAGACATATATATTGATGACATATATTGATAATAAAACAGCAGATGACAATAAAATGCCCTTCCCTAGGAAACCAGGGTAAAAGCTAGAAATAGCTTTGGGCCCAAAGTGGTGGTAGGGTTTTTATCCCTTGTTCAAGAGCATATCTATATACTTCCTAATAGTAAGAGTAATCACATTTCTTCCTACATTGTATCTGATCTGGCATTGCATTAAGTTAATGTCAAATAATAGATTGGTGATCACAAGAGGGAAAACTTATGTTGGCTGAGGGTGCAGTCTTGATTATGATGTTCCAATAATGTGCAGTAAGTCCTGTGGCTGATCTGTTTATTATTCAGAGGCCTGTTCATTTCAGTAATGAATAACAATCAACCTACTTATTTCATAGATCACGAATCATTGTTTAGAGGTCTGCTGACTTATCAAACACACGTGACCTTTTTGTGCTTAGGGCCTTGCGTGTGCGTAAGAAGATGTCTGGAGAGAAGATGCCAGTGAAAATGATTGGCGACATCCTGACAGCTCAGCTGCCACACATGCAGCCATACATTCGGTTCTGTAGCTGCCAGCTCAATGGGGCAGCACTCATTCAGCAGAAAACAGATGAAGTCCCCGAATTCAAGGAGTTTGTAAAAGTAAGAGAAGAAGCATTCCCCATGTATTTTGTACACCATAAACTTCATTGCAAATTTCCAAAACACTGTCTGAAATAGTGCTGTATGTTGAATTAGAATGAAGGGTCTTAAGAATGAAGAGACTTAAGCACTCACTGAAGAAATACTTTTTTTGTTAAAGGCATACCTTTTTTCAGTGAGCTGCATGCTGTAAGATAATTACTTTAGCAGTGGTTTTGCAGTAACATGCTGAGAACTGGACAAATAGTGGTGAGAAGATGCTTTTTGTTTGTGCTGACAAGTTAGGTGAAGAATGCATTGTACAAGAAACTCTAATGCATTGACCTTGTTTGTAACCTAATTGATTTAGTTGAGGCATTATGTTCATTTGCTGCCTTACCTTTTCCTTATTTTGCTGGATTTTAAGCAAATTGGCTAACACCATTTTACCTCTCTAATGTTTCAGAGGTTAGCAATGGATCCTCGCTGTAAAGGAATGCCACTATCAAGTTTTCTACTAAAGCCTATGCAACGGGTAACAAGATACCCACTAATAATTAAAAATGTATGTTCTTTTGCAAAGATGATGTTTTTGATGCTGCTTTGCTTGTAGCTTAATTACAGGATAGTTTCCCTACATTGTCATTATTAGATATCTGATATGCTAGGGAAAGTGGGCTGCCTTTTTACATTTGACCACACTAGCAGGAATTCATTTGCCTTCAACAAAATGTCTTTGGATTTCCACTAGAAATGGGGGTGAAACTTCCTTGCACGCAAAGAATCAGAAGGCAATAAAACTGAATGAAAATTCAGAAAATGCAAGTATTGGGTCCACCTTATGCTCATCTTTGCCTTTTTGCCTTGGTATTATTCCTTCCTCATAGTCTCAAAAATGGCATTCAGTATACAATCTTGAATGCCAAATCATTGCAGCTTACATTACTGGATAACTTACAACCCTTTCCTAACTTTTATTTGTTGCCTAACACTTACCGTCTTGAATAGTACTGTTGAAATTGACCCCAGAGTTTCGTAGGAATGAATCCAATTACAAATTGGATGTTGTCATTTAAGAGATTCCATAATCAGCTATGTTTCTGTTTATGGCTGGAATTTGCATGCTTATGTCAGAAGAGTGAATAGTACACAGATGTCATGGCTCTGCAGACAGCTGTTCACCTACCGACTGTGACTTTGTCTCTTATTTTTCACATTTGTCAAGCAGGAAGAGAAATGTGGAAGCTTCTGACCAGCTCTGATGAAAGTAAAGAAATAAAACAGAAATTAAGGATTCTCAAGATGAATATATTTTAAATGCAGATCATAGAAAAAGCTAACGTATTTTATTTGCCTGTAGATAATAGAAAACACTCCTGAAAACCATCCTGACCACAGTCACTTGAAGCATGCTCTTGAAAAAGCAGAAGAATTATGTTCTCAAGTAAATGAAGGAGTAAGAGAGAAAGAAAATTCAGATAGGCTGGAGTGGATCCAGGCTCATGTTCAGTGCGAAGGCCTCTCTGAGGTAAACAACACGCTATCTAGAGTAATGGGCACACTTCACTGTTTGGGAAGAAACCATGGCTCACTTATGGCTCTGCATCAAGGGAAAATGTTGCAATCATATCATATAATCTTAAATCATTTGTTTTCATCTTTCTTTGGCTCCGTTTCATTTATGCATGTAATCTTTTTTGCTGCTTGTATTATTGTCTCCTACATGATAAATGTTGCTTTTGTTTCCTGCCTCTGGACTAGTGCCAGATTAAGTGCTGCAGTTTTCAACCACAGCTCTTCAGTTCTGTGGCTCTTTGCAAGAATTATTGTACTGTATCTCATCCTGAAGCCATACCTGACTATTTTGGAGTGCTTGAAAAGTCATCACCATATCTGTTTTTTTGTAATAAGACTTTGTTTACATTCTGAAAATGTGCGAATACATGTCAAGTCCCTCTCAAGACTTGACAGAGAGAATCACTGCCTACTAATGCATGCTGTATTTCAAGATAATATGTTAAGCCTCTCTGCTGAAAATAGAATATTTGTGATGGACAGAGGATACACTGATGACCTCTTTATAATGGTGAAGATACTGGTGGCAGACAGATCACAACCTGATTTTTAAAATGCGTACTGAGTTTTCAGTTCAAGATAAACAAATAATAAGCACCGCTTGGTTTATAAACTGGACAGAGCTGCATTTCATCTTAAAAATCTATTCTGGGGGAAAGACGATTCTGACAAGTTCAGAAGGGCCAGAGTTGCGTTTGGCTGTCTTGAAACTAGTGCCTGAGTGGAGATGGCTGCTTTTGTCTTTTGTACATGATATCTAACCCTGAAACATCAGTAATATTGCCTGAATGGCCAACTGAGTGCTTGCTGACAAGTTAATGCCAGTAACACCTTAAATCTGTGGCAAGCAGTGAGCAGGCCTTCCCCCAATATTTTTCTGGCTGAGATGTTTCTGACCTGTAGAAGGAGCTACTCCAGATCTACCTGCTGGCTAGCAAGGATGGCAGAGCCCACACCATCCTGACCAATGAAAATGAACTTAAAAATGAAAGGGCTAGTAAGCCTCTACAGACCTGGTAACCTCTAGATGAGTCTTGCATCTTTCTGGTTCCAGCCACTGGTCAGCAGCTGTCCTCTAAGCCCAGCTATTACAGGGACACAAAGATTGGTTATCTGGAAGTCTTTTGTTATGTTTTAGTGAGTGAAATTCAGACACAATTCATGAATGCTGTTCTTATTAAGAAAGCTCACGATTTGGAGAGGTCATTTGTGTAAATACTGCTGATCCAGGACAACTCATCATCAACTTGGCTCTGCTCACAGAGGTGCATGTGCGTGGTAGAGAAACTCAAAAGGAGGCAAAAATGCTTTTGGCTTTTCTCTAAGTGCCCAGGCCATGCCTTGTGCAACTGATAGGTTGCCTTAAATTTCATGTAACATTTTTATGACTTGCACTGCTTGTCATGCGCAAGGCAGAGACATTGCTCATCATCCCTGTGACACAAAGTAAAACTAATGTCAGGACTCAAAACTGTATTTGATCTCTTTCAGGGGAACCTCGATTGTTTTACTTTATACAGTGCGTTGTTCTTCTTCTTCTACTTTTCGCAGCAACTCGTATTTAATTCTGTTACAAACTGCTTGGGACCACGCAAGTTTCTGCATAGTGGGAAGCTCTATAAAGCCAAGAGTAACAAGGAACTGTATGGCTTTCTGTTCAACGATTTCCTCCTGTTGACTCAGATCATAAAACCTCTTGGCTCTTCTGGCACAGACAAGGTCTTCAGCCCCAAGTCTAATCTTCAGTACAAAATGTACAAAACTGTAAGTACCATTCTTAAATGGTGGCTTGGATAGTTATATACTAACAGAAGTTCAGGAGGCAGCGCCCACATACTGTACGTGTGGGCCTTTATATAGAAAAGTGTTGAAAGCTTTGGCATATGCTGGGGATTCCAGGGACCAATGTTGAGCCAAGCTGGTTGTCTGCTAGGTAAGGGAAGATGCGTTTGAAATTTGGCCAAAACAACCTCTTCAACAGAGGTCACATAACAAGGAGTGATGCAGAGAGCAGTATTTGCTGCTCCCTGTGGGAAAGGAGAGATTGCTGTACTTCATAAAGCTGTTTTCTTAGTTGAGGAGAAATGTTTCCTGACTGTGGACACACCTTAATAAGAAGAAAATGATTAAAAAATGACATATTTTAGGACAGATGGGAGACCAGCTGAAGGGGAGAAGCTATAGCGGGCACAAATGAAATCTGTTCTGAATTGCTCTATCTTGCATGCCTCTGTTTGGATACTGTGCAATAGAACACTAGCTTTACCTAATGTTTTCCAGCCCATTTTTCTAAATGAAGTACTAGTAAAATTACCCACAGACCCTTCTGGAGATGAGCCTATTTTCCATATCTCCCACATTGACAGAGTCTATACACTCCGGGCTGAAAGCATTAATGAAAGGTAAGTACCTGCACAGGCCATGTTAGTACTGAGTTTTAAAGTTGTGTTGCAAATGTATTTGATGTACGAATGCATAGCAGTGTCCAGGCAGTTAATATTACATCTCCTTGTGCTTGAAAATAAGGTGATACTCAGTACATGAAAAGAATGGAGAAATAATGATGCTTCCTGAATTCCAGTAATACCAGTGGTGAGATCACTAGGAGGGCTGATGATTCCATTTCATGGTAGCGTAAAGAAGCTGAAAGATTCAGGCCTATCTTATTCTGATAATGTCCATCAGTTTTCTATGCCAGTGCAAGCGTCTGCATGTCTGTATGTTGAATGAGATTGAGGAACAAGTCAGATTAAAACCTGAATCAAAAACCTGCCAAACAAAACTCAGTTTTAACCTGGTTCCATTTATAATGAGTAAGCCAGAAGAGTGACAACTTCAGCTATGGATTTGTGCCACTGGCAAAGTTACAAAGACAAGATTGCACTGACTTATATTGAAAAGATTGGTCTGCAGACTTGTAAGTTCTTGAAAAATAACTTTTGTTAAAAAATGGAAGCTGAAAAATCAGCAAAAAAAAAATCCCAAACACATTGTATAGATAGCATTATGCCAGCTTGAGAATGTATTACCTGGAAAAATTCCAATACATAAAAAGTTATAAAACATATTTGCTCTCTGCCTGCTCATAGTCCTCTTGAGCTTCTGTTCTGTGTTGTGATCTGCTAGGCTGGAATGATTACGTTGCTAGAGGCGCTATAAATTCCAGCAAGATCTCTTCCAAGCAGGCAGCTTCAGCATAGCAGAGCCTGTGGCAGGGTGAGGGCCTTAGGCTTTAAGAGGTTGGGAAGGAGGGCCAGCTTTTCTGCTACTTGCAGTACAGCACGGAGTAAAAATGGAAATGGTATTTTGCAACCTTTTTCTCCTTTCTCTCTGAAGGACTGCATGGGTTCAGAAAATTAAAGCTGCTTCGGAACTTTACATAGAGACTGAAAAGAAGAAGAGGGAAAAGGCCTACTTAGGTACAGCATGGGGTACAGGGGTTGTCATCCTTTGTGGGGAAGTCCCTGGGCCAGGAAATATATTAAGGTCTTCTGTCTCTCCCCTTCTGTTTCACCACAGTTCGCTCACAGAGAGCAACAGGCATTGGGAGGTTAATGGTGAATATTGTTGAAGGCATTGAACTAAAACCTTGCAGATCCCATGGTAAGTGCCTTGTGATTTTCATAATACGCTGTATGAAGGAGGCATTCCTATTTGACTAACTTAGATGTTCTGTCAGTATATTTTTGTTTAACGAAGCTGTTTTAATGAACTTAAAAAGCACAAAGGTGATTCTGTGCTTTTCAGTAGCAGTCATGCAGTTGTCTTGCACTTTATCATTTGGCTCATACAAACAGCTTTTACCACATAAACTGTTTCATAAGAGATCATAAGCCACAAATTCCTTAATGAAGACTGGAAAGTGCTCAGCACCTTGCAGAATTGTGTCCCTGCTTATTGAAAGGACAGCAAGGCCACTGTCTTTGCCTGGTTTGTTGGCTGCAGGAAGAAGAGGGTACTCAGACACATACTCGAAAACATGATTCCATTTTTCTGTTTGTTTCGTACTTCCCAGGAAAGAGTAATCCATACTGTGAGGTGACGATGGGGTCTCAGTGCCACATCACCAAGACAATGCAGGACACCCTCAATCCAAAGTGGAACTCCAACTGCCAGTTCTTTATCAAAGACCTTGAGCAGGACGTGCTCTGCATCACGGTGTTTGAGAGGGACCAGTTCTCCCCAGATGGTAAGTAGGGGGCAGCCACCCTTCCAAGGGTAGTTTCAGACCTGCCATTGTGAAGAGGTGCACTCCCGCTGAGGTAAATAATGAACGCCCATGCACGTGTGAGGCCCGACACACTCTCACTCCCCAGTGTGGTCATGCTTGTGTTGGAGCAAAAAGAATCGCGCTCTCTCTGGGTTTTTGGGTTTCCTTTCCTGTGCAGACAGTAACTGCTAAGTCTTTACATGAAACTCTGGATGCTTTTTGCGAATGGACAAATTAATGGAGGGGGAAAAGAAATGTCATCAGGTTCCTGTAACAGGCAGTAGCAGAAATGAACTCAGGATTCCCAAGCCATTTTAATTTCATAACTTGCAGTAGACATGCTGAGCACTGCATTATGTCTTTTGGAGTAATAGTCTCTCAGGAACTATTTGGGCAGGACTGTCATTCATGTGGCCAATACCATTTGCCCCAGTGACCTTGTCGCGTTGTGATCCATCCCTTGCTCTATCATCTCCTGAGAGCTAGTCGTTCAGTTCAGGCTGGGCATTGGCCTTTGGCCTTTTTTTCTAGCATATCATAAAATAAGTAAGCTACTTAAGCAAAGCATCTGTGAAGTACGTAGTGGATTTTTTTCTGCCTTTGGCATCATTTATTTTTAAATGCTGTCACTGGTCCAGAAGAAAATCTCTTCTGTGCAGACAGGCAGCATTTGTCCTTCAACTGCAAAAATGTAATTGGACTGAGGGCTTTTTTTCTCCTTTTGTTGTGTGTAGATGGAAGCTTAGCTCCTACTGCAATTTAGCATTTTATTGCAACAGAAAACAGTTGTTTCATTTCTAAGTGTGCTGTCTTTTTGCATTTCAGACTTTTTGGGCAGAACAGAAATCCGTGTGGCAGACATTAAGAAGGATCAGGGTTCAAAGGGACCAGTTACAAAGTGTCTCCTTCTCCATGAAGTCCCAACAGGAGAGATAGTCGTCCGACTAGACCTGCAGTTGTTTGATGAGCCTTAGAAGGAAAGGGACCAATGTTTTTTTTTTTGGTCTGAGTTCACTGCAATATAGGTATCTGCAGAAGCTGTCACAAAACCCTTATTGGTTTGGTATGAAACTACTGCTTGCCCTTCACACACAAGAGGGTTATCAAAGCAAACAGGAGCATCTTTGTGCCTTGATAATTCTCACTGAAAAACGAGTCCCAGTTTAGTGAGGAAGTCTCCCTCAATTTCTCTATGTGGAACCTGATGTTAGTTTCCTGGGTTTATGAAGTAACCTGGTTGTTCGTTGTGCTGCAGCCTGAAAGGCTGGCACACCACATAGGTCCCCATGCTTGCTCCAGTTACTCTACTCGTTAATTTACATGAAGAAGGCAATGTTGGTATGTTTGGTGGCTTTCTGCAGGGTTTTCCCCCATAAAGAATTCTGTGCCTATTGCTCAGCAAAGTGGCGTGTAAATGTTTTGTGAATGGAACAAGCAGTTATGCAGTAAGAAGATCTCTGGAGATCTTCATGGCGATACTGAAAATATTTAGAAAATAAATAGTCTATATCTATAAACAGAGAAGATTCTATTAACATACCGCTTCATGACTCACATTGCCCCCAGAATAAATTATGTGCAGGCCTTGTGCACAGAGATGAGTTGCACTCCAGAAGAGTCCACCCACTCAGTACCTTTGGAAGAAGTGTTTGAACAGTAAGTGAAGGACAAAATATAGAGCCCTGCTGAATGTTGTGCTATACCACTTTGATGCTGTTTTACTACTGCTGCTCAGTTGTGTGAATGCAGATGGATGTTCCGTCACCTGCAGTGAGGAGGGAAAACAACGATGACTTTAGCTCAGGAAGCTCATTTCTACCCCGCAGAGTCTAGTTTGCAAAGCAATCAGTGGTGACCAGTTATTAAACTGTGCTGTGCCTGACTGCATTCCACATCGTGTTGCCGAATTGAGGGCAATAGCACATTGTCACTCAAGCAGTGTTTGCTGCAAACTGGGCTGGTCACGAAGTTGGTGTCAGAGATGGTAGACGTGAATGGAATGGAGTGTTTGTGACTGTATGGAGTGGGTAACCCCAGGGTAATGTCTTTTTCATCTTGGGGAACACAAAAGGTTGTATATGTGTTTAACTCAGCACATAGCACACATACAGGCCAGCGTCCAGAAAATTTCCCACGTTTGGCAAACCTTCTGTCCCTAAGTGAACACATGGGTTGTGTTTCCCTTAAGAACACAACCAAGTGCTTTGCTAAGACTGGATGTGACAGACCCCTAAGAGTAAAATTCATCTTTGTTCTGCCTGGAATCATTTCGTTCATTACCTATATCATGCATACACTGGTATTTTTGTAATGACTTTAATTCTGAATGGGAGGTGTCAGCCTGTTCCATTAGCATGTGAATGTTCTCGTGGAGCCTGTTGTTAGGTTTTGATGTTCCTTGCATGTCCTTTCAGTACTGGTTTCCACCTTCCCTGTATAGATGGTGTTCTCTAGCACTACAATTCTTATTGATTTCCATTAGGAAATTAGGATATATTCATAACGAATAGGTAGAAACAGTATGGTAATAAGTGTAAACTGTGCTGGGAAGTGTCTGTGTATTATAATTTCCTACGAGACCACTGTAATGTTTCAAGCAATGGGAAAAAAATGTATGTTGGAGGGACGACAAAGTTTACATTTCATACTTTTCAGAATCGCTTTATTATTTATTTATTGAAGATAGTGTAGAATTTTGTATCAGAAATGACAGACATACTTATGTATTTTTTGAAACAGAAAACCAGAGATACACACTTTAGTTAGAAACTTTCGACTGATCACATTTTAGAGGGAGTGCAACTTCCTGGGCATGCATTTGGTTACCACTAACTGTCAGAAAACATGATTAAGAGAACTTTAAGTTTCTATTTTTCAATGTTGTTAAGAAAACTGTTTCAATTAAAATATGTAAATAGTACTAAACCCATGTTTTCCTAATTCCATATCAATACATTTTATTAAATATAACGTATATGAAAATACACGTTGTTGTGGTAGGATTAAAAAAAAAGTGATAAAATCTATTAATGGGTAACATTAAATGTCATTGTCTAACCTTTTATTGCTGTCCTAATTTTACTCAGTAGCTGGACATACAGTGAACATGCCTTTCAGTGTTCAGAAGGTCGGATAATTTTTTTATGGCATCATTTCTGCAGCATGAATTTCAGCGAAGAATTGTAGACAGATGTAGACATGTAGATAGATAGGAAAATATACCATGGATATGGTGCAGAGATCCAGTCCAGGTTTCCAGAAGAAGCCTCAAGATGCTGCATTTTCCTCTGAGATTCAATTGCTGTTGGAAGTGGTTGCCAGGTAGTTGTGGGGACTCCTCTTGGACTGTGACCCTATCATCGATATGTCAGATTGCATCTTTTTATGTGGTAACACAACTGAGCACCTTCCCAACCACCGTCGTTTGTCATTTCCAACTTGCCCTCAGTGCATGGGTACGTTTAGTTCCTGTTAATGCCAATGGATGTCATGCATGTGTGATGATGATGAAGGGCTGGGGTTCAGCTCCTGGATTTCTAACTTGCAATCAGTCCTTGTAATTTCCCTTGTCCCTGCAGGACCTCATGTGTTGTGGAGTTGTGGGACTGGCAAGGCCTCTTCTTCCAGGTAACAGGGATACGATAAGAGGATAAGAGGCCTCACGTTGCACCAGAGGAGGTTCAGGTTGGATATTAGGAGAAATGTCTTTTCAGCAGGAGTGGTGATGTAGTGGCAGGGGCTGCCCAGGGAGGTGGTGCAGTCACCGTCCCTGGAGGTGTTCAGGAGCCGTGTGGATGTGGCACTGAGGGACGTGGGCAGTGGGCGTGGGGGGGGTGGGCTGGTGGTTGGACTGGGTGATCTGAGAAGTCTTTTCCAACCTTAATGATATTGTGTGTCTAAGCCTAGGGTATATTAAGCTCTCCTATGCCGGGGCTGCACCGCACGCTTTCCCAGCAGGGCTGCACTGTGAGCTCCACTTTCCGACTCTGTCATCCCATAGGCTCTGATCCATTGCTGTTAATTACCTTTTTGTGTCCCAGCTAGAACAAAGGATACTAGAAGCAGGCTGGATGCTCATGTGGTATGCTGGAGATGCAGGGATGAGTTCAAGGAGCTCACATTACAAAGTTGATTCAAATTCTATAGATTCTGCAATCTGGTAGATCGCAGTAGCTGAAGAGAGCGTCAAACAACAAGCCAAGGTTAAGATAAAGGAGTTCATGTTCTTTGCAGATCTGTTTTCTTCCCTGTCTTTCTGAAAGTGCATGGTCATTGGGTTATAGCCACCAGATTCTCCAGTATGGTATTTACCAGGCTAGTCGTAAGTCATATACCTGCAGGTTATAATGATTTGGAAGCACTGTAAAATAAAAACCATAAAGCTGATCTTGGCTTTGGAAATACTATTTCCCCAAGGTCAGTGCTGTGAGGAGGTGGTCTGTAAGGCCCTGAGAGGCTGTGTGCAGTTGGTGGTCAGACATGGGCACCTCAAGGGACAGAGCACATCGCTGGGCTGACCCTAAGGAATACGACCCATACATTACAAAACTTTTTCTAGATGCACCTAATTATTATATATCTTCTCAACATGAGTTTTTATGACAGAAATTTTTAAACGTTCATTTTAGAATATTTTTACCCTTCAGAAAAAAAAACCAACACTTTTTGTTACATGTGAGTTGGGTTTGGGGGAAGAACATTGTGGATAACAACGTTTTTGTAGTATTATTAAGTACATTTTCCAGATGAAGATGTGACAAGTCCAAACTTCCACCACAACAGTGGGGTCTGCTTTCATACTGCTCCTTTTGCACTGTGGTGTTTCATTATTCCAGTTGAGCAGTCAAAACCCTTGAAAAGCAGAACAGTGGGTGAACTCACCTTCACTTCGAGCCGTTTGCTCTGTACGTACATTCCACGCATACCCCACGTTTGTTCAGACCAAACACCCCTGTCCTACATCCATATCAATGTATTTATAGATATATATACATATATATACATGTGATTATTTGTATATATGATATAAGAGCATAGCTACTTTGTTGTTGTCAAATATGGAGTCAATCTAACAAAAACGTTTATAGGCACACAGTTTTGTTTGTTCTCTTATGTATTTTAAAATAAAGGCCATTCTTGGGAAATTATTTTTCTGTACATAGGCAGATATATTTAGGACTGAACTTAAATGAATAAAGAACGTGTCAAACTAGCCTAGTTGCATGACATAGCTGTCAGAAAAAGGTTTTGCTGCGACCGTAGGTGAATCCGTGCACTTCTTGTAAAGCTGCAAAGTATTGCTAGCCCCAGATTTAGCACTGGATCTGTGATCCCAACCTGATGTGCGAGTCAAGGCATTGCTGCTTCCTCAGAGCCCTTCTGTCAGGCTCTTAGGCTCTCCTGCCTATCGTGGTGAGCACAGCTGACAGGGGAAGGCTGGACTGCAGGAAAATAGAGGAAAAACAGTGGCAGAGATGAAACCAGAGCTTGGTGAGCAGCAGGCTCTTCTCCCCTTAGGAAGTGTGGGATGGATTGTCCATCGTGTGATGGACTAGAAGTGAAATCCCTCCCGGTTATGGTGCCTGCTCCACAGGGATGGGACTGGTGGTGGAACCTGTACTCGCTAGGAGTAAGGGAGAAGGTCAGGCACAGGACCACGGAGCTCTCCTGGAGCCAGTCAGAATACTGATCACACAGTATCTCAAGAGCAAGTCACTCTGTGAGGTGCATGTGGAAAAATGAGCGAGAGTGCACTGCTTTTGACAGTGTGAAGTGCCCGAGTTGGGTTGAAGCAATTCCTATTTGGGTGACAATTTGTAAAGGCTTAATGCTTTTCACCAGGCTAACCCCCAGCTTTTGCAGAATACCCTATTCCAGTCCTCACTTTGCCAAAATAGAGTTTAGATTCCAACTGCCTTTACAGACTTATTCATGGAGTACTTTTTATTCAGTGTTGATACATCATTGAGAAAAGATAGCCGTAGTATTTTTTCAATGTTAATACTTAGAACTGGGGAATCCCCACCCCCATGATGGTGGTGTGACTTTTTAGTGCACTTGTTGTTGCCAAACGAATGGTATCAATTAGTTTCCTTTTCTTCTTAAGAAAGGAAGTGTTGTACTATATGTAGTATTTGTAAGATCTTAAAAATTACAAAGGCATTATAAAATAACTATTATATGTATGTCTTAAGAGCTGGACAGGTGGAAGAAATGGTTCCTTTTTTCAGAGAAGATGTAATTCACTTGTATTGTTCATTTACATTGCATCTAACCCTCCTACAGGAAAACATCTATACTGTGAAATGGGCTTATTTCAAAGCATTTCTAACGGGTATAACATTTCAAATTGGTATAACAAATAACTAACAACAAATCGGATGCCACTGTTTCTTGTAAGACAATTTCAACTGTGTTTTGGTTGCTCTGAATGTGTTACTTCCTCTGCTGCACTTGATTAAATAATTCTGTTTAAGGGCAGTGTCAAATGAAACAAAAGTCTTCAAAATGCATTCACCTGTTTGAGGAATTACGCCGTGTCCCAGATGCATTCAGAGGTGGAAGGTACAGATCAGACTTCAGTCTGTGCGAATTGTTAGACAGATGAGACTGTATTTGTGCAAGTGAAATTATGCAAGAATAAACACTGTTTTTTTTTTTTAAATTTAAGTTTAACAGCCTATTGTGATGTTCTTGAGAAGCACTAAAGAAAAGTGATATGGTCTCAAAAACATTAAATGCATCTTCAGATTGGTATTTTTGACAATAGGACTAGAAGGTCCCTCTCTGATCTGCCTCCTCCTTCTGGCTAATAATTACTGCATCTGGCCAGCTGCCCTGAGGTCAATATCCTCAATATCCCATTAAACAGAAGTAGGCACACACAGCCTTGTAATTAGAACACCAGTGTAACATGAGGTAGCTATGAATCAGTGTCCTATGCTGAATGTTTTTATATGCAGTGTTAAGATACAAACATCTGGTGCAAGCTTTTGGAGGCCTCATCATCTTTTTCCCACTGTTGTACACTAGAATCAATACTCTAAAACAGCTATTCAAGAAGAATAATTTTATTGTTTCCATGTGACAAGTTTCACTGTGAACAAAGAGGACAGCTTGCTAGACAGTCTCTTTCATTATTTTGGTCAGTTTCTGGATCTTTGACCGTGTTGACATATCCACGTATTTCTCCCCAATATTGACAATCATTCCACCAAGGACTGAGGGATCAGTCTAGAAGAAAGGTTAAACAGAAACTCCATTAGCAAAAACTTCTTACCCTAATATGCTTTTCTTTTTTTTTTTTTTAATAAAGTGTAAACAGCTTTAAAAGACCCTTCATTAAGATAATTTTGCAGTCATATTTCAAAGTTAAGATTTCAATAACGGAAGCATCTGGTGTGCAAGACAACACAGAAGTATATTATATAGCTACTGAATTCAACCAAATGAAGAATATACACAAGTGTCCTATAGTTCCTCTTTCATTTATTTTTTGTAAAGCTGAGACAGCACAAGAAGAACAGCTTGGCATTAAGTGTATTTACAAATCAAAACCCCCTACCTTGGTCTCCAGCTTCAAGACCTCTCCTTTAGCCAAGAATCCATTCAGAGCACTCTTTAGCTCAGTGAGGCTGGCATCATCCAAGGGCTGAAAAAATTTGCACAGAACACAGTGAAAATGAAGGACATAAATTCAAAGGGCAAATGAGAACACTTCATTTCTTCTCAGACTCCATTAAAGAAAGACATTCCCAGGAAGGCAGAGGAAGCAGCCTTCTTGGATAGCAATAACCAAATGACAGCACAGAAACAGCAGCATTTGGTGCTCCTTTAATTTCATGAAGTATTGTGCTACCTGCACACATATTCCCAGCAAATGCTTGGTGTTAACGTCTTCGGAAAGCAAGCATCAAGAATCCTGACTTGCTAAACTAAGCACTCAACACAAGAGCTTCACATCTATTTCAAAGCAGCATTTAGCCTATGAGGAGAGATTAATTTTGCTGATTCTCACAGTTCAGATTATAAGCTTAAGAAAAAAGAGTTTCATGTGAAGCATGGGACAGGGACTCAAGATGCTGCAACACAGCTGTATGAGCTCAGCCAAGTACACCTCTCTCCATCACGATGGAGGAACTCTGCATCCCTGGGGGAGAGGCACCATGAACCTGCCCTCACTTTCCCTATGAATTGTTCAGATAGTACTGCAACTGAAATGAAAGAGACTCCACAAAAGAACAGTGCTTCTAATGTTATTAGCAATAACAACTCCTATTTAATGGCTAACACTTGAGAGCCAAAAAAAACCAACTACCATTAACAAAAGAGGCATCAGAAATTATGAATTATTATTATATCAACACTTACGAATTATTTGGGAAAACTTGCAAAAAGTTTTGCATTCGTGAACTTCTATGTTCCTCAAAGCTGTCAGTTACAGTCCGTGCCTGTGGCCTATAAAGAGCCTGTCACACCCAAATGGATGAGGCTTTTTATTCAGTCCAGGTTGGAAGCTCATACCAGGCCTGGGCATAGATCTATCCCCACACAAACTACTGAAATGCCAGAAATCACATATCCAGCTTGAAGTTTACAGCTTCACAGAACTGTCTGGGTTTTAAGCAACCTTCAAGATCATCTAGTTCTAACCCCTGCTGTGGGCAGGGCTGCCCCCCACCAGCTCAGCTGCCCAGGGCCCCATCCAACCTGGCCTTGAGCCCCTCCAGGGATGGGGCACCACAGCTTCTCGAGGCAGCTGTGCCAGCACCTCACTGCCCTCTGGAGAAAGAATTTCTTCCTGACATTTAGTTTATATCTCTCTTTTTGTTTAAAGCCACCCCCCCCCCCCCCCCTTGTGCTGTTACTATCTGCCTTTGAGCATACAGAGACGTTATCTTTGATCTCACCTCAGAGATCTGCCTCGCTACAGCTAAGAGCTGGTCTGCTAGCTCTAACCTGATCAGTACGATCTTAATGACAAAAATAAAAGCAGAGGCAGTTTTATCTGCAGACCTAGCTGACTTTCATCAGCCCCTGGGTTCGCACACAGAAAAAGATGCTACCTGTTAAGCTGAAACAAGAAGAACATGTATAATTGCTAAACAATAATTGCTGTATATTGGAGTGCTTTGTAGAGGTGAGATTTTTCTTCATTCCTCATGCAGCAAGCTGCCCACACTATAGCTAAAGAAGTTTGCCATTCATGCCCATACTTATTAAACTCAACCCTGACGTTCCTAACCCACCTGCGCAGTGGTGACTGTGCACAGCACTTCTCCTCGGAACGCGCTCATGATCTTCCCAAAAGCAGAAACAATGCCGGGAGTGTAGCGCAAGCGACCATTTTCAGCAAGCAGGTCTGGAAGATGCAGATGTATCAGAAGGGTTTAGCACACCCACTAGAAGCAAATTCGGTTAGCAACAACTAATCACAAGCAGTATCAGACGTTTTCCAAAATGTAAATGATTACTCACTCATCAGGTTGATGGTAATAGGGGACATCTTCTCTTTAGCTAAAACGTCATTTACAGCTTTCTGTTTAACTGTGCCCTTGGTGTGAGGGTTCATAATAATGCTGGACAGCTTGGGGTCCTTCAAAAGAGTCTAAGAGAACACACAAGCAATGCTGTAAAGGCCACGATTTTTCCAGGCCCACGGAGGCAATCAAGTCACCCCTCGAGCAAGGATAGAGGACAGAAGAGAGCAGATGGGAAGCGAAATGGCAGCTCCAAGTGGAGCTCATAGAGAGGATGCTCCTTTTAGAGCCGCTGTTCTCCTTCAAGCAGCTCACCAGACGCCGGAGGGTCACTAGGGGCAGAGTGCAGAGCACAGGCAGGCCTGACACGTCTCACAGCACGCAGGAGCGTCCTAACAGCTAGCAGGCAGACCGCGGCCCCCAGCCCCTGCGTGACCTCAGGCCGAGACGCGCTCGGGAAGCTTACCCACACCCGGCCCAGCTCCTTCTCCACTTGTTCCAGCTTCTTCTGCTTCGTGGCGGCGGAATACAGCGCAGTCGCATAGCGGCCCTCCAGCCCGTACACCTGGATGGGCGGCTGCGGGACAGACGGCGCCTAAGCGCGGCCCTAAGCGGGGACCGGCCCCAAACCCCAACCCCCCGGCCCCGCTCACCTTCACCAGCTTGGAGACCGGCCGAGCCGCCGACGTGCTCAGCTGCCGCACCTGCGGGGCACACAGCGGCTGTCCAACCCCCTCGGGAAGGAGGTGACGGCCAGCCGCAACGCGCGGTACCCCCTCTCCCCCCGGCCCCGCTTCACCTTCAGGGCGAGCCCCGCCGCCGCCATTTTCTCCCACCGCCGCTCGAGGTCACCGCTGCTCCCGAGCCCGGCGGGGAGGCAGTGCGCAGGCGCGGCTGTCGGCCCCGCCCCCTCCCGCCGCGCGGGGCATGCTGGGATGTGTAGTTCCCCGGCGCGGGCGGAGCTTCCTCCGGAAGGCCATGGAGCCGCTGTAGGCCCGTTAGGCCCAGGATCCTTTCCCGCCTCCTGCAGTCGGTACAGCAGCGCGCCCAGCTTTCAGCTGCTTCGTAGACGTTCTCCGAAGGAGATCTTGGCTGCGCGTCCCTCGAGGATACTTCTGTCCTCTAACGGGATGAACCCCCCCCGACATACAGCGAGCTGTTGTCTCCCCCTCATGAGCGGGGCCAGGCGCCTGCTCGGGCACAGAGAGAGCGGCCCTCCGGGTGGAGCGCGGGGCAGGCGGCCGCTCGGCCTTCAGCTCCACCTGTGCCAGAGTCCTCTGCTCGACCTTGAGCTGCTCGCTCGGGTTCCCGCGTGCTGCTGAACTGCTGGACGCACTGCGTTGCGCCGACGGCAAGCGTGCTGCAGGCGTGCAGGGCAGGCTCCAGACGCTAGATGTTGCTGTTGCTACGGATTGGAAAATGAGCGCTCGCTTCAGCTGTGTCGTAACCAGGGAATTAGAGCAGCACCCTTCGGGAAATACGGTCTGAATAAGAAAGATTGTCTAGCATCCCGTCAGAAGTAAGGCGAAGTCATCAATATGCTTTACTCTGGATGCTGGAATGGAGCTCCTTCAGCTGTCTGCAGCTCATTTGCTGTGGGGAGATTTAGTTTAGATGGGAAGAGGGAAATTTCAGAGGGAAATTTCTTTGCTGAGAGGATGGTGTGGTGCTGGCACAGCTGTGGTGCCCCATCCCTGGAGGCACCCGAGGCCAGGTTGGATAGAATCACAGAATAATTAAGGTTGGAAAAGATTTCTCAGATCACCCAGTCCAACCACCAGCCCACCCCCCCCACGCCCCCTGCTCACGTCCCTCAGTGCCACATCCACACGGCTCCTGAACACCTCCAGGGATGGTGACTGCACCACCTCCCTGGGCAGCCCCCGCCACTGCATCACTGTTCTTGCTGAGAAGAAATTTTTCCTAATATCCAACCTGAACCTCTCCTGTTACAGCTTGGGTCCATCATCTCTTGCCCTGTCACTGTTACCTGGAAGAAGAAACTGATCCCTATCTCTCCAGAGCCTCCTTTCCAGTGGTTGTAGAGAGTGATGAGGTCTCTCCAGAGCCTCTTCTGCTCCAGACTGAGCAACTCCAGTTTCCTCAGCTTCTACCTATCAGACTTGGGCTCCAGACCCTTCACAGCTTCATTACACTTCTCTGGACACATTCCAGGGCCTCAACGTTTGTCTTGTAATAAGGGCCCCCAAACTGAGCACAGTACTTGAGGTGCAGCCTTACCAGTCCCATACTTGTTTTAAGCCCCATATCCAAAATGTTATTATAGTAATTCTGGAACACTCTATGACCTTTTAGTACTCTCTGATCTTTTAAACACTATCCGTCATATTTTAGAAGTCGTGGCAGTCCATTGAAGCTGCCACCAACTGGAATTCTGAAGAAGGGATAAAAAGGAAGTCCCTGGAGAAGTGCAGACAAGTCAGGCTCTCCTCTAGGCCTGTTAGGATTATAGAGCAGAAACTATATTAAGGCACATGGAAAATAAGGAGGTGACAGCCACCATGGCATCAATAAGGCTAAATAGTGCCTGAAAAATTTGGTGGCCTTCTGCAATGGGGTTACAACACTGGTGGATGAGAGCAATTGAGGTCATTTACTCGGACACATGCAAAGTATTTGACACTGTCTCACATGACATCTTGTCTCTAAATTGGAGAGACATGAATTGATGGATGGACCACTCAGTGGATAAAGAATTGGATGGATGGTTGTGCTCAAAGTGTTGTGTTTACTGTCCAGGTGGAGACCAGTGATTAATAACATGCCTCAGGGGTTGGTTGGGACCAGCACTGTTTAAAATCTTTGTTGGCAACATGAACAGAGTGCTTGAACACAGCCTCAGCATGTTTGCTGATGACACCAAGCTGTGTAGCACGATTGGCACACTGGAGGGAAGGGATGCCATCCATAGGGACCTTGACACGCTTGAGGTGGGCCTGTGCAAACTTCATGGAGTTCGACAAGGCCAAGTGGAAGGTTTTGCCCCTGGCTTTGGGCAATATCAGGGACAAGTACAGGCTGGGCGGAGAATGGATTGAGTGCAGCCCTGAGGAGAAGGACTTGGAGGTGCTGGTTGATGAGTAGCTCAGCATGACCCAGCAGTGTGCATTTACAGCCCAGAAAACCAACCATAACCTGGGCTGCACGGAAAGAAGCATGGCCAGCAGGTTGAGGGAAGAGGTTCTCCTCCTCTACTTTTCCCTTGGGGACTTCACCTGCATCTCACTCTTGGGTCCCCAGTATAAAAAGGGCTTGGACCTGTTGGAGTGGGTCTAGAGAAGGGTGATCAGAGAACTGGAGCACCTCTCTTGCGAGGTGGGACTGAGAGAGCTGAAATTGTTCAGCTTAAAGAATAGAAGGTTCCAGGAAGACGATATAGCAGTCTTCCAGTACCTAAGGGGGCCTACAGGAAAGCTGGAGAGGAACTCTATCAGGGAGTGTAATGGTAAGTCAAGGGGCAATGGCTGTAAACTGAAAGGTAGATGTAGATTGGATGTAAACAAGAAATTCTTCATTGTCAGGGTGCTGAGGCACTGACACAGGCTGCCCAGAGAATTGTTGCTGCCTCATCCCTGTAGGTGTTCAAGGCAAGGTTGGATGGAGCTTTGAGCAACGTATTCAAAGCAACACGGAGGCTGAGGGATTGGAACTAGGTGATCTTTAAGGTCTCTTCCAACCCAAGTCATTCAAGGATTCTACATTCTATGGTAATACATAAGAAAATCTTACTGAGGCCAGTCTAATTGCTGAGCTGAGGGTACTTTAATGAACTGTGGTCTGAGTCAAATCCTGATAATGCTCTCAAGAAATAAAATCAGATCAACTTTCTCAGTTAATTTTAGACAAGTATTATCTCACAGTTGATAAATAGTTTGTACCTTTATGCCTTATCCTAGGGAGGAATATTTAAATCTTGATAAAGCTTGTTCTTGTATCTGGATATCTTACAAGTTGTTTTCCCTCTAGAAAGGATTTGAACTCCCTGCAGTGCCAGGCCCTCATCATTTGGCATTCACCTCTGTCCATCATTTCAGTTTGTTGATGTAGGTCCTATACCAGCTGAGCACTCAAGCACATACTCTGTTTATAAGTTCTTCCACAAGAAACACCTGGAAGAACATCCACTTCTGGGTCTGCCAGTTTATGTGGAGGGTCAGTGCTTGAAGCGTTGTAACCTTAGAGTAACCATGCTTAGTAAACATAGCAATGCTACAAACAACACATTTTTTTCTCCTATTGAGACAGAACTGAAATCCTGCAAAATATACTCTCTCTACTTCTATTTGAGAAATCTTTAAAATAATTGGTCTGACTTTAGGTTCATTTAAACAGACCCTTGTGCTTATTGAAGACATGGACTTCACACCAGCGTAACATCCACAGAGCCTACAGTTATCAGCACTTTTATGTCCCTAGAAAGAATGTGATGATTCTTCTTTATTATTCTACCACAGTGGCAGCGGGGGTGTGTTTCAACCAGGGCACAGCTGCGTGAAGTCTCATAAAATTCATAGTAAGACATAGACCATTCCACAGAGAGCTTGCAGCACGTAGTGTTAAAATGAGATTAAGCTTGTAACAGCACATCTGGTGTCTTCACAATGATGAGAGCATATCTGTTTTCTTTCAAAAAATATGCCAGACTTACCCTCCACCATACTATGGCCAACTCCTTAAAAAAATCAACAACACAATACAACCTCCAAAAAGTAAATGAGCATGTCAAATCTTAAAAAGGAAGGCTGAATGCAGTAACTACCTTGCTCCCTCACCTTTCAACTCACCTGAAACATTAGCTTTCAGCCTGTTTTGAGCACTCCTCTGCACCTGCTAGTCAGCAATTCCACCCAGCTGTTTTCCTTTGGCTGTGCCTAGGATTCCCACACTCAGCAGCATGGGAAGGTCCCAGAACAACTAGGGTGTAGCTGCAAACAAGTTCCTGACCTCTGTAAAAAGTTTATGTTATTTACAAGAAACCAAAGAGGCTTTCACTCACAGTACTCCTTAGGTTCAGGGAATGTGGTACAGAAAAGCTATGACCTGCCTCACCTCCCCATTGCTACTGTGGTTTTGTTCCTGCAGCTGTCTGAAGGAAGTGTTGTTTTTTCCTCTCCCAGGGGCTGCCCTTTTCATCCTTGGAAGCAGTTGGTACTCTTGCTGAATCTAATTCACCTGGCTGTTTTCCAAACCTCTGCTCTGTGAGCTGTTCTGCTTGGGCAGGTAAGCTCTGTCACAAGAACTCCTTGGGGACTAACCCTTTACAGCTAGAGAGACCCATCTGTTAAAACCTAGCTGTCTAGGGAAGACCCGACTCATTTTCCTTTAAAAAAAAAGTGTTTTTCAGCATCTTATTTATTTATTTATTTTCCCCCCAAACCAGCAAGAATGACTGTAGAACCACAACCATTGTTAGGGGAATTCTGAATAGGAGTTGCAGCCCTATTAATTGAGTTAGGATGCTGAACTTGCTGACCTTAGCATCAGAGCACTGTACTGAAAGTTCTTTGTAGGTTTATTTGCAGAACCAAGCACCTGTGCCTACATTTTCCTACCCTCTAAAGGAGTTTTCAAACTACTGCATAGTATATATGATAAAATGATAAATCATTATGATTTATTGTACCATGAGCACCCCAGAAGTATTGCGTGACTGTAGTGTATTTTCTGAGCTACCATAGTAATCTATTGTAAAAGGGAAAAAAAGTCACAATACTTGTAGCTTCACTGATTAAATATCTCCTCTGTGCCTCTTTTAGTCTAATAAGCCTAAAAAATTTATTTAAGGGCAAACTCTTATGTGATTTTAGTAGACTAGAAAGTAAGCACTAATCAAGAACACCTTCCATGGGAAAAGGTGATGAGAACTTGCTTGAATATTTGGCCATTTTAGAGGATGTCCACAAAATATCAGTGGTAATTAGAGCTTCTTTTGGAAAGTATGCAAATAATGAATGTGGTTTGGTGCAGGCAGTGCTAACAGATGAGCTTTGCTATCTCACATGCTGGCAGAGTAGCAGCAAGAACTTTGCACTGAGACTCAGGAGAGCTGGGATCTATTTTCAGCTTTGCTTTGGGCCTACTGATTGGCTTCTAATTATTTTGTGCCTCAGTTCTCCTATCTGCAAAAAGAAAGAATGAGACCAGTACTCTTTACAAATAGCTATGAATTCCGTTGATGAAACATGCTTTATTAATAGCAGTGATATCTTCTCACTCATGCTGCTGTTAATAAAGTAGTTGTAAATTCACAAATACCAAATTATGATAATGTGCAAGGGGCTATGGAGAAAATAAAGGAGAATCTCCATGCCTGTTCCATCACTGCTGGGGAAAACTGGCTGTTACCTCTCATCCCACTTTTGGAGTCAGAATGGCCATGTATGCAGGGAATGAGAGATGCTGGTCTGTTTCCTCAAGGTCTGTCACAGAAATGACCACTGAACTGTTAGTCTCAACAGGGGCCATTGAATACACGAGCCACTCTCTCAGTCAGCTAGCGCGTTAGCTAACTCTCTTCCAAGATTAAACGTGTACCTTCAAGTGGAAAATGTCTCTTTGTTCAGTTGGGCTAGATACTGGCTTGAGTCATACCAAGGTAAGCCTTTGATATGTTCACATCAGTGGTATTTCTACAGACCTGAGATCCCAACCTGCCCCCCACTTGCTATGTGTAGGTCTTTGTGTCTGCCTTGAACTGAAATTAGGTATCCAGGATGCAAGGGTCTTGCTGAATGAACACGTTGCAGCATTTTGTATTAGACAGATGCCTCAGCAGATTTTAGTTACATTTTAGAACTACAACTTGCTCATTGCCACAAGAGGGAAGCCAATACTAATAATGTAACTGTATTCGTTTATTAACTATGGTTAATGTGGCAAGATTTTTATCCATTTCGAGGCTGTTGCATGTCTCCTTCTCTTTCCTCTTAGCAGACTCGCGTTTGATCATATGTCAGCAACTAAAGAACATTATTCTACATTCCATTTGCTCAATGCCCTGTGAAATGAATTTCATGGATTTGTCTCTCGTTTGAACAGCGCATACATAAACCTGAAACAGAAAGTAGGGGCAAAACTGAGCTGTTTGTTTTCATAGCAAACTTAAACAGTCCACTTACTTGTAAGGGAAAATTTTGCGGGCATGGCAGCTGGTAAAACAAAGAAGGTATTTTCCCTTATTTGGCTGAATATTAATAATTTAAACTAGTTATTAGGAAGAAATTCTTTACTGTGAGGATAATGAGACATTGGAACATGTATCCCAGCAAAACTGTTGGTGCCCCCTCCCTCTCTGGAAGCACTCAAGAACAGGCTGGATGGGGCTTTGAGCAACCTGGTCTAGAGGGAAGTGTCCCTGCCTATTGCAGGGGGTTGGAACTAGGTGATCTTAAAGGTCCCTTCCTACCCAAACCATTCTATGATTCTGTGATTCTATGAATGTGAAAAATTAAAGAGTATTTGACAAATCATAGTCATCATTACTACAGAGCAAGAACTACTCAAAATAGTTGCAACTGAATTCAGTAAGCCTGCTGACTATTGTTCTTTAGCTTGTTCTGCAACGTATGAGAGCACCTTCTTTATAGATTCATTTATTATGTCAGACCCGATCTCATTTACTGTGCTGCAAACCAGAGTAACTGCTGATTTCAGGAACTTCACTGAATCACTTATCTTGTGGTATGTTATCTGTGAAAGTCACCCTTATTTAGATCACATGCTGAAGGCTTAAATCTAATAGGTCAAGATTTGTTATTACATTTCATCCTGCATCCAGGCATTAAATTATATGCACAGACTTTTCAGAAAGCTCTTCAGAAATTGGTGAAAGCAGTGCTTTTGTATATAGGAATTTAAAAAACTGTTTGGGTGTAAAACAGAAACTGTACAGGGATTCATCAGCCTCATTTCTTTGGCTAGTATTTTCCTGCACCAAGATGCATATACATGAGAGTGACTGTTCAGAAGATTTCTGTGAAGCATTACTGTCATATGACAATCATTAAGGATCATAATTCTTGGTATTTGGAAGTCATAATTTGGCTCATGTATTTTTTTTTCTGGAGGCACAGCAGAAACATGAAGCCAGAAGCAGTGCAGAAAAACACATATGTTGAGGCTTCCTATGAAGCCCCCTAGGGTGTTCCCTGCAAGTGCAGGAGAAGGAATCGGGGCAAGGTTATGGAAGTCACAGACATAAATTGCAGTCCCCAAAGGGCCTTTGCATAACTAGCTTCTTTGTTATCTTTTTTTTCTTTTTTTTTAATACTTTAGGAACATTTAATGATATTTGGGGTATTTTCTTCTCCTTTCCTCTCCCTTCAGAGCAGTCATACCTTAATTTTTTTTTTTTTTTTCCCTAAAGGTACTACTGTCTCACAGCAAATTGTTAAACAGCCAGAAATATTACTGTCCCTCAAGCCGACAGACACCTCTCACAGACCCTTCCAGAGCATTGTTTCTCAGGTATTCTCACCCTGCTTCTGTTTTTCCTTTCCCTCCAGTGCTGTTTCAGGCCCCAGCCCTGCATGTATGCAGGTGTTTTTTTATGGACGTGAGCAATCACACTGCCTCCAGTGAGAATATTCACATGACCAAAATCATGCACTTGCATAGGGATTTCCTGAATCAAGGGCATAAAAGGAAATGGCCAGGTTAATAATGGGTTGGTTTTATCCCTGATGTAATGTCATTGACACCAGTGGAATTATACAGGGCTGAAATAGATCCAGCACGTCCATACAGGGAACTACCTCTGGCTCCCTCACCTGCCACTTTCTGTACTGATGGTGTAACCAAAGCCAGCCCTCCTTTCTCCTGGTTTGGGCAACTGAGGCTGAGGGAATTCAGATCACTTTGCACCAGCAAGAGCTGCTCTCCTCCAGCACGGCATCTCCTGAGATATCAAGTGTGCTTGCCCTGCAGAGCTATTAGAGATATGCCTGTGGAGCTTCACTCACACATCCTCATTGCCACACTGAAGCAGCTCTCACCTGTCTGCCTCTTTGCTGCTCCTAGCTGATGCTGAGCCATTCTGTGGCCTCAGCAGGAGCTGCTGGTCTTGGGGCAAGAGCCCTGCTTTTCTCAGTTGGTGTCTGGTTGTTCTGCTATGTGGTCTTCTCTTGCAGCAGTGCTTCTTTGGTCTCTGTGGATAGTAAGTGCTCCAGTTGAATATTCACACTTGAAAACAGCTAGTGTGTAAACACGAAGATTATATATCTATATGAAAGGTTTGTTAGGCTTAGAATGCTTAAAAAATAGGCTTAAAAATATTCCTCTCTCCCTTCTGTGGCTGTCCTGCCCTTTGTCTGTGGGATGTTTGGGACACTCCAGCCCTCATTGCTGTGAAGCTCTGATTTGGTATCTCTATGAACTTGCCCTCAGCTAGACTTCAGTGTGGTTCAGCATGGTTTCTTCTGGTCCACAAAAGCATGTTCCCTACCTGCCTGCTTGTGCAAATACTCCCTAACATGGGATGGACCTCCAGATGTCAAAAACTATGGAGCCAGGAGAGGGAGGAATAGGGGAAAAAAACAACACTAAAACGCCCTCCAGCATCCAGGGCTCATGACTGCTTTGACAAGATCTATCTTTAGTTATAATAGTGAGTCACATCATTGTGATTTGACTTTACGGTTAGTTTGAGGTATGAGCCAGGCCATGGGATTGAGAGCGAGAGCATCACGGGATGCAGCTGTAAAATTCCACTACTCTGTAAATCAGGTTTGAAGAGCATTAAGAAACAGGAAGCAGGCAGAGGAGGGTGGGTTTTTATGTGTGTGGGTTTTTTTGTTGTTGTTTCTTTTTTTCAGAGGAAAATGATCGCAGTGCCTGCTGCATTGTGATGTCGTTGAGCAGCACAGGGAGCGGAATGAAGGGCATGTATCAGTAGGCTGCTGTAATATTCCTGAGCTGAGTACTCCTCTTTCCACACTGCTCCGTGTGCCAAGTGTCACGTCCAGCCCGCCCCACCAGCCACCACGAGCTGATGCAGGATTTTCGTGGATGGTGCCGTGTTGCTTAGCAACCTTGCTAGGCAGCATGCTATACATCACGCAAGGCGCCGGCTACTACGGTACGGTGAGGTTGCTTCCAGTTCTTTTTATCGGCTATGAAATATTAATTTTCTGCTGGCTGGTAGTGTTGGCACCAGGAGATTGAGGGGTGCTCCCTCCCAGGTGGACGCATGCTGCTTTGTAACGGGAATCGCAGGCAACCCCAGGCAGAGCTGAGCTCCTGGGATGTGAAATGTGGGCACGATTCCTGAGATATAAACACCTTCTGTGCCTGAGAGGGGCTACAAGTTGGCTTTAGCACAAATAAATTAATAAATAACCAGGTGGTGAAGATTATGTGACAGACATAATAATGTAAGTACAACGTATTCCCCCTCCTTTTTTTTCTATGACTCATATAAGCAAATCCTGATGTGAGGAGCACATGTTTGTGTACAAAAAGAGAAGGAAATTTCCTCGACATTTGGGGATTTTTTATTTTATTTTAATTTGTTATTTTATTTTTATTATTATTATTATTATTATTATTTTTTTGGAGACTCCTCCACTCCAGGGCATTGTGGATGAGAGCCCATATCACAAACACCAGTGACAGTTTTCTAGATTGATGGGTGTAATTGCAGTGGAGACTGCTTGCCAAGCCCCCTCCCTGAAATGATTGCATAACCCAGCTGTTGCATGTGCGAAAAAAAAAAAGAAAAAAAAAAGAAAAGAAAAGAAAAAGGGAGGAAACCATTCCTATTCTATATGAAGCTGAATTGTTATCGCAGAAAGTAAACAACAGGGAGCCTAGTCCCCAGAGCAGAGAGGAGATGGTATCTACAGCTCATTTCAGGTATGCAGAGACTGAATCAGGAGCTGTCTCATTCGAGGTCAAAAGAGCCCTCCTCAAAGAGTCTACCCAGAACAGGGCTTTCATAGTTCTGAGATCTCTGGATCTACAATGCTTATTTTTTGGACATATTGTTACTTCTAACGTTACAGCGTGGCAAGAAGGGAAGGATGCAAAAGAGTGGATAAAAGGTAGCAGATCATTCCTGGCACCTGAATACCATGTTTTTCTACTGAACATCTGCAGACAGACACATTGTTTAAGCCAAAGTAAAAAGGGAAGCCAGAGGGGAAAACCACAGTGTCAAAATACGCAACGGCTTGTGAGATGAACTGCTGCATTGCTCCTCATCTACACTTGCAGATATGGCAGCACTGGTGGAGTCCGCAAAACCATGCTTTGTCCTCCAATTACTTTTAAGAGACCAGAAATGTAGTTTTAGTTTAACTCATTTTGTTCCATTTTGTGGTGGGTGGTGGGATCAGACAAATCAGACTGCTCTACAATAGAGCACACACTTCACACTGCAGATCTCACAGGACTTTGGTACAGAAATTGTTCTTAAGGTCTTCAGTGACGGTCGTCCAACAGCAGAACAAAGACAGCAGCAGAGCTTTCATTTCATGCTTTTCACCAAATCATGGCAGTCTGAAGTGAATTCAGTGCCCATGGTTCAGCTCCTCTGCTGGGCTTGTCAGCCTGTGTATGTAAGGCCAGTTTAATCCTAGGAGAAGATGCTCAGAAATTGTATTGAGAGGAGTATCTGGTTATAACACTTTGGAGTAAGAGCTACTACTACAGGAAAGTAAAATGCCATCCCCTCTACAGCTGTGCTTCAGGCTCATCTACAGGCCTGTGCTGGTTTTGCTGCCATTTGTATTGATGAGAAAAAATTTGAGTTTTTGTTGTGTCTTTTTTTTTTTTTTTCTGAAGAAATTTAATTGGAATGATTGCCCAGTTATATTACTTTTTTTGATATAAACAAAAGATTTCTTCTATAAAATTTGACAAATATTGACAGTAGCCACAGTAAAATTTAAGGTGTATGAAAAATTTGCAGATTTTCACCATCCGTTTGCACATCTTTTTGTCACTCCAGAAAGCTTCTCAACTTAAACACTTGACAACTGACAGAGCTGTTAAACTTTTAGTGAATGAGGACCAAGTAAATAACTGCAAGGCCAGTAACTATGTGCATTCACAGAGTTGAATTGTGCTGGATGGACACCAGTGACTGATGGAGGGATGCTGGACCCAGCCCATATCTAGGACAGCGAGTGTGCCGTGCCTGGTTCCTGCCAACAGTAGGACTTCAGCAGTAGAAAGGTACTAGGAGCATAAACGTCGTTTATACCTGCTACAAGATCTCTGCGGGGTGATAATACAAATGACAACCTGTCTCAGCCCTTCCCGAGGGCTGAGAGTTATCACAGCAAAAGTTAGAAGATAAATTACATCTTACAACAAAACAGACTCGAATACAACACATGCAAGCATCTCAGTCTGTGCAGAAAGCAGAGTGTTATGCTGGGCAGAAGTAAAAATAAGCAAGCTAATCTCAAATGACATTGGAAAAGAAAATAGCTGAAGGACTTTTCCTCTCTGTGAGTTTCACAGTAAATACCACTCCGTTTTCGGTATCATTAACATTTTATTATTATGACTACTATTAAACAGCAGCCCTGCCTACTTTTGCCTGTATTTTCTGGGCATGTCTCAGCATTTTACAAGTTAGAGGTTGTGCTAGCAATTGGAAATATTGTATCATCATTTCATTACCACCTGGCTTGGAGAGAGGATCACCCAGTAACTGGGTTTTGTAGGCATCCACTGAGGTAAAGAAAGGGAGGAGGCTGCTACAAACTCTTCTATAGTCACTATGAAAGTACATTTGTTTTCTTAAAGAAGAAGCAACACTACTTTAAACTGATCATCACAGCTTCGGTTTTTCCCTTTCTTCTATTGATTTGAAAGAAATAGGGTTGGTTGGATTGTTTCATGCCAGAAGAGATATCAGTCCTCTTTCTCTCCAAGTGACTCAGAGTCAATGTAGTCTGAAAAACAGCTCTAACAAAACAAGCTCTTTGTAGATAAACCCACAAGAACAAAATCCAGTGCAAGTCTCCTCCAAAAACTGTTTGCGTGTTTCCCTTTCCTTTACATGTGTATTTACTGGTATGCTTAAGAAACATCATGAAGTTTTACTCGGAAACTCTTACATAAAGATGAGAATGGGAACGTGATATGTCAGAGAGGTTACATTTCACCTACTTTGCCTGGAAGAGCTCTTACAATAACTATAATTGGAAACAAAAGTGAAAAACAGCACTTAATAAAAATTATACAGAATCAGATATGAAGTGCATGTGTTTGTGTGGGCATTAGTCTCCTTGACTATCTTCAGTACTTTAAAAAAAACAGTACAAAATTATGATCCAAACCCCTAAGAATGGATAAATAAAAGAATGAGACAAGACTACTAACTTGCCTTCTCTGCGCACGTGTTTCAGGACAAGCTTTTAATTAACCATCATCTGCTACCTTGTTAATGGAACACCCTCCTCATCTAGGCGGTGACCACTGAATAATATTTGAGATACTTACCTGCTGGGTGGCAAACATGGCAGAAATATCCCTAGGAAGCCTCCCTGAGAAGGACTGGAACCATGTACAGAAAGTATAGTGCAGAAGTCATGAACTAAATAATGAAGTTGAAAAGAAGTCCAGTTCTTAAACTCGGTGCACTGAGTGCTTAATGTGATAGATGTTCTTAGTTGAAAGAATATCTGACCTTGCAATAAAAAGATGTAATAAAATGAATGCACTGAAAGGATAATTAAACCTATTCAGACCATCATGATCATCTCATCAAACTTCCTGCAAAATTCAGACCATCAGTCCTTAGTCTACAGTTCATATCTCTAGCCTTGAACTAATCTTTGGGCTATAATATGTGTGACTGCTGAGATGGTATTAATTTGGTGTTTAAACATTGCTTGCATTTTGGCTTGCACTATTGATGTGATATTACAGTGTGGACACCCTAGGTTTGCCTATTGAAATATGCACAAAGGCTTTGTGTGCAATGTTTTATTTTAAATGTTGCTGAAGAAGTCTTGCCTCACATTTATGCTTATTTTTGTTTATATCTACTTCTATTTATATATATTTTATGTTTTATTTAAATATTTATGTTTATATATCAAATCGCAGTGAGCTGAAAAAACCTCCCTTCCCTTCCCTTCCCTTCCCTTCCCTTCCCTTCCCTTCCCTTCCTTTTTTTGAAAGAACTAAACCTAAGTAGAGAAGAAAAAAGGCACTCAGGATTTTTGTGGATGTAGACATTTCAAGAGGTTTTCCTTTTTTAGGTGAGGGGAAAATTAAAATAAAAATAGTATAACTCCTTCCCTTATTCAATCATTTTTAATACCAGAGTCTTAAAATCTGGTTTGGAAGATTAACATCCACTACAGAAATATCTAAGCATGATTTTTTTTTGCACTGGTCCTGGATAAGAGACAGTAACACCCTCCTGAATATTTTTCCAATACATTGAAGGCTGTTGATTGCCAGTTCATAGATGCTGGGGCCATTTTGTTTGTTCCTTAAGATTGTGTTAATGTTGCTGCCATCTCACAGTAAAACACCATGCTGTTGCTAACTAAGAATTTACCACAACACTCAATTATTGAAAAACAGTTTCAGAATTTTTTCTGATTCATGACTGTAGCTGTGCTGATTAGGGGTAGTAGCAACACAACCATAGCCAGCTTCCTCTCTGTCAATAAATCTGTTGTTTCAGTCTGGGTGAGTAACATGATCTAGCTTCTGATATTATTCTGTTGTTTGGCATAGTAACGTTTTGCACACGTTTGTAACGTGAACCCACTGCTGATGGTCAGTGAAAGCGATGCCAACCTATGTTTTGGTCAGCTTGTTGTTGTGCGTCTTGCTCCATACCTTTGTAATGTATGTCATGTAGTCAACGCTTTTGAGTTTGGGGTTTTATTTTTTAGATTGGAAAAAATAGATTCTGATCTCAACACCGTGAAAACTGCCTGTACTTTAGTTAGAGCCATTGGAGCTACACTGCCCTGAGGATTAACCTGTGGTTTAATTTACACAGCAGTAATGATCCTGCGATTCCATTCACTTTTTCAGCATTAGGAGGACAGGAGGAGGATGGAAGTTTCCAGCTCCTTGCTCAGGCTTCCTGTTGCATAGATGGCCTAGGATTTGTAGCTGCCTCTTATCTCAGTGGCTCCTCATCTCTCTAAATCTGCTATGATGACCTTTGGGGTCCTCTTGGTAGCCCATTAAAATGCATGCTGCATCTTACATTCAGGTTGGAGAGGATGCTTTCCTCTTCAAATTTTAAGAGCTGTTGATTGCATATGACTATCACATGGTTGTTCAATCCTTCCTCTTAGGTGTTTTCACCTTCTCTCGTAACTTCAGCTTGTATTTGATGAACTATTACGTCTTCTGGAGATTTCCATTTCTTTTGCATTGAACGTGTCTTTTAAGCTACTGTGATATTCTAAACAAACAACAAATTGAAAAAAAAAATCCAACATTTATGAGTTGTATATTGTAATCCGCTAAACAGCTCTGAACAGCGAGTCACAGGACGCAGGGTTGGGAAAATCTGTTTGCTCTTTAGCCTCTGTCAACGTTCAGATACTTCTCTACAGGATACTGTCAAGTGCTTTTTCCAGCCGATGGTTAACTAGCATGTTCCGACCAGCCAGATTAAACATTCCCATGTGGGTTGAGGGGGGTGTCTATTGCAATAAAGGCTGTGAATACCCTTGAGCTCAGCTAGCTTTCTCTGGGCTTTGCTGCCTTGTTGGCTGGTGCCAGCAAAGGAAAATCAATACAGAACACGTAAATTTGCTGGCCAGAAGTCTGGAATAACTCCTGATGCAAAGAAGGAAGATAGAGACCCCATTTCTGTAAGAATTTTTTCCAGTATTTAAATTTAAATGGGGTTAATTTGGGAACAGAAAGTTCTAGAATGGGCATATCTGTTTCCAGGAAAAAAAGAAAAAAGCATGTATTTCTCAATCAGCTAAAATGTCCTGGCCATATGTATTGGCATTCTGACACCTCTTTCCACACAAAACTAGCCCTGGATGTAAGAATGCAAGTATTTCTCTCTCTTTTTTTTTTTTTTTTTTTTTTTAATGTTATTTTCTGCCTAAAGTTAAGTTTGGATATTTTGGGATCCAGATCCTGTTAAATAGTTTGTGGTGCTGGGGCTTGATGGACTGCACAGAAGAAAGCCTGAAAATTTCAGATTTGACATAATTAACTGCTAGGAGGGAGAAAATACTCTGTGATTTTCCTCTTCTCAGACTTTGTATGGGCAAACCCTAAAACTGCACAATCAGATAATATCAGAGTAGTAATGATGACTAAAAATGGAATGGCTCATGTGCTTGATGTAAAGCAAAAGGATAAGTAATGGCTGTTAACATGGTCAGAGCAAGGAAATATAAGTTAGACCTATAGAGGTTTTAAAGAGAATCTGTTCATTTTCATCAGAAACATAACAGTTAAGATCTGTTGTTGCTTCTGTGTGTGCAACATCCCATTCAAGAGCAGGACAATCACATGTCTGGACACACCTTTTTCCACCCAGCAATGTTCTACTGTCAGAAAAGGAAGAAGGTAAGCATTCACCCTGCGCTCCCAGCTGTTAGACAGATGTCCCAAGTCCCATAGACATAGCCATGGCGGCTGCAGAGAATAACAGTGCAAAGGATGTGCGATGAGTCCAATGTGTCTGGGATGTGCTAAGCATCCTGCTCTTCAGCTGCTGGATTGATCTGCGTGCCCACACCAAGCACCGAGCTGTTCCAGCCCTGTGTGAGCTCATTGTGTTGAGATTTCCCAGATGGAAGAATGGAAGCATGAAGTGGATGGGCATGCAGAAAAAAAGCCTGCGTGACACTTCTCACGAGTCTGAACAACAAACGGGGGAAAAAATCACCACCGTCTCTGTCTATTGCATGCAGCAGCTGTCAACCTACAGATTGTGAGCTTCTTGATGGGGCTGTGACTGTTCTTATGTGATTGTTGAAAGATGTTCACTGGCATAGGGTTCAAATCACTACAGAGAGATCTGCAGCTCTGCTGGAAATTTTCTATGGGATGAAAACTGGAAAACCAAATATATACATGCACACACATACCTCAAACTGCACTTCTGTTGCTTTCCTGCCCATATACACTTTCTGTGAAGCACGGAGAGAACAGTGAGAAATGGTTCAAGGGACTCAAACGGTTGCAGGGCACTGCTGGTCAAGATATGGTTCAGTAAACACTGACTGAAGTGGCATCACCTTGAAAAGAATAAAACAAACACCTCTCCTTTTGTTTTCTCCTCTCTTTCAGACTACAACAGCAATAGTATCCTACATGTAAGGAATTTTGTGTGAATAATGGCTAGGTTTAGAGGACTTCTGCTGTTTCTCTGTTCATCAGCTCCTCCCAGATGGTTCCTAATCCCAGCAAATGCCTTGCACCTCCACTGTTCATTTTTTTCCTGGAAGAAGATGCTATAGAGATTTAGCATTTCAAAATGGATGAGCCACTTTGAATCACACTGAAATCAGCCATCCAATTTTAGCCTTGTCAACCTTTAATCACAACACACAGCGTTTTCTTTTGCTCCCTCCCTGTTATATACCGTATCATGTCTTTCATAAATGCCAAGAGAAACAGGGTAATCACTTTTAGTTCTTCCTCCAGGGTCAGCAAATCACAGTTGACTCAAGTGTATCTGGTTCTTGTCCTCCCTGAAAGCAGCTATGACTGTGTGAGAATGTCGTCGTCTAAATTATTCAGCTTACTGCTTGCCTGGGACTCTTGTTATATCATGGCTTTCTTTTGGAACTATCAAATCATTTGTCTGGGGATGTCTTACAGATGACAGGAAATAAGGCAAAGGTCTTGTCCCTGGTCCAGATCCCAGGACTGGAATGTGATGTCCCAGCCATTGCCTTACACGAGGTGGGATAGAAGAGAAGAAGGACACTGTTTCCCAGGAGTAGTGACTAGCTTTTGCTATTGAGTGAGTCCCAGAGTGTATCTTAGCAGGTAGGTATTTACTGCTCTCTGACATTTCTGTCAGCGTAAATACAGGGTAATTTCACTGCAACCACTGTCAAATTGGTGAGAGGCAGCACAATTCAGCCCACACCACTTTTCAAATGAAAGCAAGGGAATGCCTTGTTGAGAAGCATCAAAGATAAAAGTGGCCATTCATATTATCAAACTACAAAAATGAAAGAGGAAACAAGTGGTTAGTTTAATTAGCACTCATATTCCTATTATTCATGCTGACTGTTATGAGCAAATGGCAGGTACTTACTCTGCCTTCACTGGAAGCAGGAAAGGAGCCAGTTTCAGTTGGCTTTTTTTTTGGTTGTTTTTACTATCTTAGTAGTACATTGATCAGAGTTTGTTGCCAACTATGTTGTGCAGATCACAGGCATTCCTAGCATTGTTTCACTGAAATGACTAAAATGACATCAGGAGGAAAGTTGACCCAATGTATCTCATTGTTTGCTTATTATTTTTTTTCTAAATCAGAAAATCTTGCTGGGCACCGATCAATTCTTTTTTAAACAGGATTGCTCCAGATTAAACAAGAATAATACAAACATAACCATGCAGGGTTTGCTTGTTTTGGAAGATATGTTATTGAAGAGGTGTAGCTTACAAGCATCTTGCCAATTTGTCCAGTGTACCAGTGCATTGCAGAAAGCATAGTTAACTATTTATTGTGCAATTATTTGAAGCTCTGTGGTTTATCTAAACTTTTAAATTTACTTTAACACACTTTTGATCAAGGGGAGGATTAAGATGAGTTCTTACTTTCACTGCAAAATAAATCCAGCCACTGCTGTGCAGGCAGAACTAGGCCTTTTAAAGTATACCTTTGCTTTACCATAGTGCAAGAGAAGATTACTTAAAATGTTACAGAGTAAAACATAATGTGGATTTGAACTGTGTTTTAGAGCCAACCAACTGGTGCAAAAATAGGTCAAAATATTAAATGCTGTCATTTGGCCAGATCATTGTTTGCCTCTTAAACTCGGCCCTTGTTATTTTGGGGTGCTCCAGAGTAAAATTAAACACATATGAAGACATATGCAGAATCTGGAAGACTTTTGTGTACACAAAAACGGACTGCCAAAACAGACACTAAGAAGAGCCTTACGGAACACCTGTGGTGATTTTCAGCCATATAATAAGGCTGAAATAAGATCAGAACGGTTAGAGGATAAATGTTTCTCTTATTCCACTCCTCACTTCCCTTTTCAGATTAAACTCCCTCTGACTTCATTGACAGTTTGTCTTAATGGAGTAATAATTGAATACATCTCAAGGTATGACTCACACAGTAGCTGGGTGATCCACCCAGATACAATAGTTCGTTAGGAAAAAAGGACAGTGGGACTGTTTTGGGTGATGTTATCTTTAAGGAGGAAGACTTTGCCCTTTGGCTGCTGTTGCTGGGAGAACGTTCACCTCCTGTCAATAATATGATATCAGACTGGGGCCCCATGATGCTCTTCTTATGGAGATGTGGAAGCTCAGAGTTTAGTGAAGAGGCATAGTATTTGCCTTTATCATGACATTCAGTTATCTGATGCCAGTGATAGGTTTTGGCCTCACTGGCTTTCACCAGAGAAGAATCCTGCAATTTGAGTTGTGTTTCCTGCTAGGACCTTGGTGGACTTTGAAGGCAGGAGCAATTTTAAATCATCCTTACTTAATCATCTGAGTTGAGTAAAAATTGTCAAGGGAGTGAAATACTTTCCACTTGTTTCCACTTAATGTCCCATGGTATCATTAACACCTAAGTCCTCACACCCTTTTCCAGTGCAGAGGCCTGTAACTCTTTTTTTTCCCCCTTTTATAGTAAGAGTTAGCTTTAATGCCTCCCACACCTGGCACTACATGCACATGTTCCTCAAGAACAGCAGTAGGTCTGTGTCCTGGTCACAGTGTCCCTACTAGGGGAGGTTCAGGTTGGGTATTGGGAACCATTTCTTCTCAACCAGAGCGGTGAGGCAGTGGCAGGGGCTGCCCAGGGAGGTGGTGCAGTCACCGTCCCTGGAGGTGTTCAGGAGCCGTGTGGGTGTGGCACTGAGGGACGTGGGCAGGGGGCGTGGGGGGTGGGCTGGTGGTTGGACTGGGTCATCTTAGGGGTCTTTTCTAATCTTAATGATTCTATGATTTTAAAAGGGCCTAATGTTTACCTTGATAATACAGCAAATATTCTGACCTATTAAAAATAAACAACACACAAAACAAAGCATAAGTTGCTGAATATTTTTCCTGCCTCTCTTATCTGAAGGAGCCTTCACTTGTGGGTGCCTGTGATTCTTCTTTTGCAGCTCTGTGCTTCTTCTCAGCCCATCATGGCCAGCTTTCTCCAACTTCAGATGAAGCCACATCCAGCCCTGTGAGCATGGACTTCTTTCTCTCTTCTTCCCAGCAGATCTGGGATTCTCCCCACCTACCTTCCCACAGAGCTCTGTGAACCAGTGTCAGCATCTTGCTTCCTCTGATGTGTCTCAGAGCATTTGCCAATCCAGAACAGGAGAAAACTTGCTTCACTTCACCCTTGCCTGCGTAGCAAACCGTTAGGATTTATTTACCAGCCTTGCTGCTGTGTCTCGCAGTAACTGATGCAGTCTGTCAGCAAATGCTGAGCTCCACAGCTACACGTTATCTCACAACTTGTTATTTCACAGGTTGTATGCACATAGATGCCACAGGTTATCTCACATATAAATATTAATGTGTGCAGTGGGAGATGGGTGTAGATACTATGAAACAGTGCACTTGAGTGATTTCCTATGACATAAGGGATGAGGAGGGGTTATTCACTTCATGAACTAATCTGTAATGAGTCATATGTTAAATTTAAGTAACTGTTCTCTGTTTTGTGTAATAAAAGTGGGAACCAAAGATTTATGGATAATTGTAGATCAACCGCCTGATATGAGTCGCAATCTAATGACACTGCACGATGTGCTCAATATATGCTGACGAAGATAAGCTCTTATCTAATGAGGCAGCCAGTACAGGTACATGTAGTGTCACTTGGCAAGGGAGTCACAGGGCTGTGCTCACAATAGAAAAGCAGGGACAAAGACCCCTTGCCACACCCTGGTGCAGCTGGCATCAGCATGGCACAGGAGTGGCATTGGTCCTCAGCAGCTATAACTTGGCTTCCTAAGGAGCTGGTGATTGTGTAACTGCTGTCCATCTCCTCTTTGTCCCCACCTTTTGGCTGATTACAGCTAGGTGGGATGGGCGGCTGGATTTTCAGAGGGATTCAGTTCCTACAATTTTCCTGAAAATTGGATTCTGGAGAGGTAGATGTTCAAATTAACACACCACCAGCAATGGAAAGGCAGGCATTAGTTCTTCTATAGGGTAGTGAGCATCTTGCTGGCTGATGAGCCCATGTGTAGCCCTGCACTAACTGCACTGTGTGCTTCTTATTTGACAGAAATCTCAGGGAAAGGAGCAGTGGTTTAGTTAGGGCAAAAGGACAGCAAATGGCAGGGAAGCTGACTTTATTCATCCTGCTGGTTATACAATAAACTGTGGAGTTTTCCCATGTGATATTTTCATTTTCTGTATTTAATTTTTCTCATCCAATGATTTAATTAAGGGCTTCAAGAAGCTGAACTTAAGTAGTTTTCTGAATGTGTAGTCAATCTTTCCTGATATTTAAGGGAGTACAGCAGGAGGAACTGGAATTCGTGGGCATTTAGAGAAGGGTCGCGCCTGTGTGCTTCGGAGATTGATCCTAATTTTCTCAAAATCAGTGTGTTTTCACATCCAGAATTCTGGTTCTGGTCTCTCTTGGACTGCCATTATTTCCTACTGTGCCAGCAAAGGATGTTTTTCTTACAGGCTGGGTGTTAGGCCTTGATGGACAAGGTGCCTCATCGGTTATGGCAGAGCCTATGTTTCGGCTAGCATCTTCTCACATAAATATTCCATGCATCAAAAATGTATGACACACACCATAACTACGTAAAAAGAATGACGTATGAAGACAAATACACAGTGCCCATGGCAAAGAATGTCTTAATCGGATGTTCAAAAAGCACATCTATGCACCAAGGAAATATTTTGAGGTAAGTTATTTAAGCTTGCTATGAATAAAGATTTTGTTAATGTTAAATGTAATAGCTACCACTGGAGGACAAATCAATGGGATGCATTCTCGGTCCTCTTTTTCTGGGGCAATGGAAATTTTCCTTCATTTTTTTCCATGTGCTAATTCAAACAAATCTGCTCTTTGGTCTTTCCAGCCAGATTACTTCAGCAATTGCCCTCAGGACAGCTTGTTTAAGCATAAACTTGTGTAGGGCTCATGTGCTTTTGTTGATTCCAGGGGCTTTTATACTGGTTTCCCCAATAAAAATGAAGGAGAGAATGACTTTGTCATTGTGACTATTCTCAGAGATATTGTTTGACCATAGAGCACGGAGGTCCCTCACTTTAAGATCTGTAATTTTTTAAGATGCCTAACTTTTATGCTTGATTTTAAGAAATGCAGGACACCCTGAGACAGCAGGTCTTTGATATTTAACTGCAACATAGGCTTGCAGGACTGAGGATTGAATACTTAAAATGTAGAGTAGGGGAGATGGGAAAGAGGGAAGACTAAGTTTCTGTACTGTTGTCATGTAGCCTTAGAGAAACGCTGTGGGAAGTCTATGACTCTAACTGAGGACACGCTGCTGTAGCCATAGCCTGTTAATTCCTAACAGGAATGAATAGCTGAGTGGGTGCAAGCAGCAAAGAACAACAAACAAATAATACAAACTTAAAGAAAGCACAATTAAATAGATTAAATGTTACAGTATGCAGCTACGCAAGATAACCTGGGGGAACTGCAAGAAAAAGATTGAAAGGGAAGGGGAGTTTGTAATAGAGTAAATGTGAATTAATGCTAAGCTACAATGAAATTCCCAAGGAATTATATTTTGCATCCACATGAACACTAGGGTAAATCATCATGATTAATGATGTTACAATGAATCCTGGTATGTGTTGAAATACTTTCCTGTTCTGAAAGTAGGAGAAAAATGTTTACTATGAACGGCTAAGTATGGGCATTAATCATTATGTCTTTAACGGCAGGTCAAAATTATTTTCCTGCAGCTAATATTCTGCTCGTTATTATAACAATCAGAGTTAATAGACTGACTGAGAAAAATGTAAAATTCCTAAAGAAATTGTGCAATTTAAGCTAGAGTTGCATAGAGAGTCTCAGCCATCCCGAAATGTTTAGGCAGTCTCCTTTGTTGGTTTTCACGCGGCACTGGCACACAACAGCCAGAGGAGCAGCCAGCGTGACACGAGGTGTGTTGACACTGATTTCACAATGTCTTTTATCATCAAGGGGCTGTGCTCTTGGCTGCTCTGGAGGCACAGAGAGAACTGGAAGGTGCAGCCTGATCCTGCAATCCCCATGCGTTCCCCCTTTTCCTCCTGTAACCCATCTGCAGTGGCCTCCTTGGATGGGACAGCAGGGCCCCAGGGGGACGGCAAAAGAGCATGGGGGTTCTGAGGGCCTGGGAACTGAGCCTAGAGGTTGGGCTGTGTGGTGATCCTCACCACTGCCTCATGGCACTGGGCTCTCCTTTCTTCCCCACGCTTGCTTCCAGCAAATATGTATTGTAGGGGCCACTTTCGTGTCCGAGCGGTTTTATTTAGGGGAAATTACCCTGGCAGGCACGTGCTCATATCTGTCTGTTTACATGTTGAAGCTTCTGGGGCTGCGTCCAAAGTCCACTGAAGTCAGTGGGAGCCTTTCCACTTATCCCAGTGAGCTCTGGTGGGACTGGGTATCAACACAGACAGGATGCACATGCGCACTCTGCCTGTGCCCCATTCCTTTCCTTCCCACTTCTTGTGCCTCCTCCTCTCCCCATTGGCACTATCACCATATAAACCAGGCAAGCTTAGCAAAGATTGGTGTTATCAGTGACATTTAGAGCTTTCAGAAAACGGGAGTCTTTGTAATCATGGTCACAGGCTTTGTAATCCTTCTGTGCCAGGGCTAATTGTACAGGTAATGGGGTGCTGTTATCACTACCTATTCAGAGCGCTCATCCACTGACTAGAAAATTAACGACTGCATTACATTTACACGTATTTCTGTCTGTCTGAAGCATGGTAATATCTCTTCCTTTATTTGTTTCACTTACTTGGTTTATGTCCTCCTTACACACAGGAAGCATAGCCATCCCCCTTCTGTAGCCACAAAGAGAAAATGAGGTGGGCAAGAGGCTATGGGCAGCCTGTGGCCGGATGGGCCTGCACATGTCTCCAGTGCAGAGAGGGTACATCCCATGATTTCCAACAAAATAATCATAATTTTTCTTAAATGCCAAATTGGCACCATTTTGCAGTGAAAATGGTTGAAATAATCATTGCCAAGCAAACAAATAAGAGTTAGGAAAGGGTCAGGGAGAAAAATAATCTATGCATTTTTAACATTTTTTTTCATGTTTTGAGTTCTTGTAGTTCAATCCAAGCCATGCTGGTGTCACTGGAGCAACCAAGTGGCTGACATACAGGGACCAGTGAGACTAACAGCACTTATCATATCTCACCCTTGTGATTCCCCTGCTTTTTTAGCCCTGGAAATCATGTTGCAATACTACGTGTCCTGTTTGCAAGTGCCATTAAGGGACAGTGATGTTTTATGTCATGGAAACAGGACTTTTGTCTGCCTCAGATGAGTATTTAGAGGAAAGCTTCTCTGGAAAATGAGATTTTCTCCCTGGTTCCATCCTTTCCACTTCCCAGAGGCGTGGTACAACACAGCCCCTGCCCGGAGCTGCCCTTTCTGTGCTGCGTGGGGAGCTGGGGAGTGGGGACCTGCTACTCTCAGCTGCTGGGGTGAGGGCAACAGCAAAACTGGCTGCTGGGTCAGGCTGCGAGAGCAGAACCAAGAGGAGCTGGCGGGAAGGAACCAGCATGTGTTGCAAACGGTTGCTCTTGGCTGACATCAGGGCCCCTGCGGGGCTGCCTGCAAGCCAGCACAGCTTAAGCAGCCTGGCATCGGTTACAAGGCAAGAAAGTGGCTTGGAGCCACCTTTGTTCCTTCCCTGCAAGCCCCTGTGCTGTGCCCAGGAGTGGGGGATGTCAGGAATTGAGATGGAGGCAGCTACCAGCCAGGAACCCACCGGGAAGAAAGAGATGGCATAGACAGCAATTGTTTTGATTGGCTCTGCGATGTTTTAATTGTGTCCTCCTTACAAGGAATTGTAAAGACTAGTGGCCTACGTGGTATGATACCAAGAAGAGGATTTTGTTTAACGTAGTTGGGAGTGTATAAAGTAGCAGACGAGAGCTTTGGAAAGATTGGATTAGATTCAACAGATCTGTTGGAACTCTGTGTGTCTGTAAATCCTGGGGTCCTTAACTTTGTCTTGGGCTGAGCACTGGCTGACTGAGGGCTACAGCAACTTAGATTGTTCTGATCTTACACTGACAGCTTTAATGCTAAGAGCAGCTTACTTCTAGGTCATTTCTAAATGGTATTTAAAAGGCTATTATACATACATTCAAAGGTTTTACCATGCAGTAATTTTCAGGCCTTACAACAGCACTGGCTTTCTGCTCTGTGTAACCTGGGTTGTGCAATTGCTCCTGTGTCCTCTTTGGAGACTGTTTGCTCACACTACAGTAAATAGCTGCGCAGGAGTGGGCCTAGCAGAGTGAATATAAAGGGTTAATTTCATTCTTCCAGCACTAGGATATAAAAATGTAAGAAACAGACTTCAGAACAGAAGAGGAAATAAATTTTCCCAATTTCAAACAAGAGGTAGCGACTTACCACAGTTTATTGCTTAAAAAATTCTTGGTAAGTTAACTCAGTCAATGAAGTGGTGACGTTTCTCAATAGTCCATAGCATTGCCTCAAAGAAGTGTTTATTTTTTTCATTAGCAGCTATGTTAAATTTTTAATCAATGCTTGGCAGATGCTTTTATGTTCCTAAGCAGTTCATTAATGTTTCAGCAAATGTGTCACATCTGCAAAAGCAAAGTTTTTGCTACGTATGTGAGTGCCCCCAGAATCCTTTACTGCAGATAAGAGTTATGTCTGGGAGAAACCCATGCTCTTGCATGTGTACCCTAGTGGGAACATGAGATGGTGTGATGAATGCAGACTCAGGAAAGCCAGCTTTGGGCAACGTGAGGGAGATGAGTGTCTGAGAGTTGATGAAGCGTGGGCAGTATGGGCCAAGGTGTTGCTGCTGGACAAAGGGTGAAGGTGGAGGGTGTTTGCTTAAAGAGAATGCATGTATTTGCAATACTTGCAAAGAGCAGGCAGGCAGGCAAGAAGTGCACAGATGAGAGAACAGTGGGTACTTGAGAAGGAGGTCCTGGATGCATTGGGAAGTGGGACTGCAACAGTGGTTAGCAACAGGTACATAATCTCCTGAGAACCAGAGGGTATTGGAAGATTTAACTGTGGTGTGTGATAGAGCTGTTCATGCGTGGCCATGAGTGACTGAGATAATGAAGTGGGAGGGAGTGATGAAGGATTATATTCAGCAGGAGGGAAGCAGTTTGAGTCCTTCATTGCTCATTCCCAAGCACTCTAATGTTTGGGTGGTATTTCAGTGGCAGGGATTTTATAAGGGAAGTGTGATGTTGTTTTATGGGGTGCTAGCCAGATCCCACTGAGCCATACTCTCAGTCTTCAGTCTTCTTACTCACAGTTTTTTCAACAGACCATTCATCTGTTCATAAAGTTGCCAGTGTTCAAACATTATCATTGCTAAGGACTGGCCTATATTTATGTATTTTTGACACTACAACTGGCTCAAAAGTGAGGGTTTTGTAGTTTCATTCTGTTGTTGTTATAAAGACATAGTCATTAGTGGGAGTGCAGTTATACTAGGACAAGTATCACTTACTGTGGTACATGTCTTTTTCAATACTTTCATCAGGGACCTGGATGAATGACTAGAATGCATCCTCAGCAAGTCTGCCGATGGTACGAAGCTGGGAGGAGTGGTTGACATACCAGAAGGCTGTGCTGACATTCAGTGAGATTTGGACAGGCTGGAGAGCTAGGCAGAGAGGAAACCTGATGAGGTTCAACAAGTCCTACATCTGGGGAGGAATGACCACATGCATCAGTACAAGTTAGTGACTGGCCAGCTGGAAAGGAGCTTATCAGAGAAGGCCCAGGGTGGCCAGGTGGACAACAGGTTGGCCATGAGCCAGCAAGGTGCTCTTGTGGCCAAGAAGGCCAATGGTGTTCTCAGATGCATTAAAAACAGCGTGGCTAGCAGGTTGAGGAAGATGATCCTCCTCCTCTATTCTGCCCTGGTGAGATCACTTCTGGAGCACTGTGTCCAGTTCTGTGTTCCTCAGTTCAAGAAAGATAGGGAAGTTCTGGAGAGGGACCAGCTTAGGGCCACAAAGATGATGAGAAGCCTGGAGCATCTCCCTCACGAGGAAAGGCTGAGAGACCTGGATCTGTTCAGCATGGAGACTGAGAGGAGGGGATCTTATCAATGCTTATAAATAACTGAAGGAGTCAAACTCTTTTCAACAGTGCCCACTGACAAAATATGGGGCAGTGGGCACAAACTGGAAAATAGAAAGTTTCATATGAACACGAGGAAGAACTTCACTTCTAAAGTGCCAGAGCACTAGAACAGGCTGCCCAGAGGGGTGGTGGAGTCTCCTTTTCTGAAGATACTGAAGATCCATCTGGACACTTTCCTGTGCAACCTGCTGTAGAGAACCTGCTTTAGCAGAATGTTGGACTTAATGGTCTCCAGAAGTCCCTTCCAACCCCTATGATCCTGTGCTTCTGTGGTTCTGTGAAGTATCCCACTTAGTGCGTGGGAATAGCCTCATTGCCATAAGCAGCTCTTCATACTGGTGTATAAAGGATGCATTAGCAGTAGTGGTAATGGGATCAAAATGACAGAGGATTAAAGAGTCGCAATGTAAAAAAATAACTTTCAAAATAATGTTGGAAAGGTGATGCTGACCCTTCAGTATTTTTTCTTGATTTTGATTTTGAAGTATCTTTCTGATGCTCTATGGCTTTTGTCTTTTCAAAAAGACACAGATTACGTAAACACTCTGTATTTTATGTAGGCTCATTTTTAAGCACTTAGCTGCAGTTATTTTCATGACATACCAACAAAGAATTCTTTTCTTGAGCTGCATGGAAATGACAGTGCAACTAGTTGCTTTTGAAACAAACACACTTTTCTCCCTTTTCTATGACACTTTTCCACCAGTTCAGAATAGCCTCATATTGTCAAGTATTACATTAATAAACTCTTCTAGTTCTTGCTTACCCTTGGTTAAAAATACTAGTTCAGATCTCAGAAACATCTTTTCTTTAGTGGACTAGCTTGCAGTCCTGGTGTCAAAACCTTCAATTTTGGGCTCCAGTGGCCAATCTAATTTGTGACACAAAAAACCTGAAACAAGATTGTCAAATTGAAAGCTATTGAAATGGAACCTATATGACTCAAAGCTGCTTGTTGCAAATGCCGTCACTCTGCAATGGAACTACAGATATTGCTGGAGCACTGCTGACTCTCTCTGCCTGAAGCTCTGCCATATAGGTTGCTTATGCAGTCTATCTTTCCTCATTTTGAATGTTTAGTCCTCTTCTCTGTGAGTTTTGGGTTGTATTCTGACAACATGACCTTAGCTGTAGTGGTCAGTCAGGAGCAGCATATTTCTTCGGGCTGTCCGTATCCAAGGAGTTAGTTTGCATTCATTGCTGTTGCTGACTGCAGAAAAGAACTATGTTGGATTTTATACCTGGAGGCACTGATTCTGTTAGAGTAAACATTAGGGTTGCTAATGTAATTGAACACATGCAACTCACCTGCACTGACACCCTGGCCCTGCCTAGATTTCCTTCAGTAGCTACTGTTGATTTTCATTGGCAAGGTCAAAAGTACTGCAGGTTTCAAATACCTCATTGTCCTTCACTCTTAAAAGCGCAAAGTGTATTGTACCAGGATGCCTGCACCAGTCAAATTCTAAGCAGACTTGTCTGTAGTTTGGAAAGTGTTCTGCCATCTTTCTGGAGGCTTAATGCATAATGATACATCTGATTTACTCTATAGCTAAATTTTAAGGCAAAGAGTTCAACTACTTCTATTGCTTTAGAAATAAATTATAGTGCTCAAGTTAAAAGGGTCATTGCTTCTCAGGATCAAAGTTTGTTTTCCCTGGTTGTTGCTTGACAAATGAGCATGTAATCCCACTAATAAAATAAAGAATAAATGCAAACCTGGTTTTAGGGATGAGCTGTGAAGCTGGGAGGAGGGGGAGGCTGTGATTGGCCAGCAATGTAAGTCATCCAGTGAGTCAATGACAGGAGGGAGGGAACTGTGTCTTCCAAAAATGTAATGCCAAATTGGATCCTGAAGTAATGACTGAAAGTCCCAGAGCTGCTTTCAAAGCACTGAGACTTTTTCACAGAATCACCAAGCTTGGAAAAGACCTTCAAGATCATCCAGTCCAACCATCCACCTATCACCAATATTACTCACTAAACCATGTCTCTCAACACAAAATCCAACCGTTCTTTGAATACCTCCAGGTCAGTGACTCCACCACCTCCCTCGGCAGCCCATTCCAGTGCTTGACCACTCTTTCAGAGAAGTAGTATTTCCTAACATCCAACCTAAATCTCCCCTGGTGCAGCTTGAAGCCATTCCGTCTAGTCCTATCACCGGTTACACGAGAGAAGAGGCCAACCCCCAGCTCACTTCAACCTCCCTTCAGGTCATTATAGAGAGCAATGAGGTCTCCTCTGAGCCTCCTCTTCTCCAGACTGAACAATCCCAGCTCCTTCAGCTGCTCCTCATAAGGCCCGTGCTCCAGACCCCTCACCAGCTTTGTTGCCTTTCTTTGAACCCACTCCAGGGCCTCAATGTCTTTCTTGCAGAGAGGGGCCCAAAACTGGACACAGTACTCGAGGTGCAGCCTCACCAGAGCTGAGTACAGGGGGACAATCACTTCCCTGCTCCTGCTGGCAATACCGTTTCTGATTCAAGCCAGGATGCCATTGGCCTTCTTGGCTACCTGGGCACACTGCTGGCTCATGTTCAGCCAAACATCAGTAAATACTCCTAGGTCCATTTCCTCTACAGTCTTCCAGCCACTCTGCCCCAAGCCTGTAGCGTTGCCTGGGGTTGTTGTAGCCAAAGTGCAGGACCCAGCATTTGGCTTTGTTGAACCTCATCCCATTGGCTTCAGCCCAGCTATCCAGCCTGTCCAGATCCCTCTGTAGGGCCTCATTACCCCCAGGCAGATCAACACTTCCAGCCAACTTGGTGTCACCTGCAAACTTACTGAGGGTGCACTCACTGCCCTCATCCAGCTCATCAATAAAGATATTGAAGAGAACAGGACCCAGCACCGACCCATGGGGAGCACCACTCATGACAGGTTGCCAGCTGGATTTAGCTCCATTCACCACCACTCTCTGGGCCCGGCCTTCCAGTCAGTTCCTTATCCAGCCAAGAGAGTACTTGTCCAAGACACAAGCTGTCAGCTTCTGCAGGAGGATAGTGTGGGAGACAGTGTCAAAGGCTTTGCTGAAGTCTATATAGACTACATCAACAGCCTTCCCCTTGTCTACTAAACAGGTCACTACATCATAGAAGGAGATCAGGTTGGTCAAGCAGGACCTACCCTTTATAAACCCTTGCTGGCTAGGTCTGATCCCCTGGTTGTCCCACACATGCCGCGTGATCTCCCTCAAGACAATCCACTTCATGACCTTCCCTGGCACCAAGATCAGGCTAACAGGCCTGTATTTCCCCGGATTCTCCTTACAACCCTTCTTGTAGATGGGAGTCACATTGACAAGCCTCCGGTCTTCTGGGACCTCACCAGTCAACAAGGAGCACTGACAGACAATGGCAAGCAGCTCAGCTATCACCTCTGCCAGTTCCCTCAGCACTCTCCGGTGAAACCCATCTGGCCGCATGGACTTGTGACAGTCCAGCTGGAGTAGTAGGTCTCTGACTGCGTCCTCCCAAATCGCGGGGGGTTCTGGTAGTTGAGACTACCAGGTCAGAGAGTGGAGTACCCTGAGAATAACTGGTGTGACCTTTAAAGACAGATGTAAAGAAGGCATTCAGAACCTCTGCCTTTTCCTTATCCTCAGTGGTCACATCCTCAGCCTTATCCAGTAAAGAATGAAGATTCTCCTGAGTCCTCCTCTTACCGTAGATGTATTTGTAGTAGGGTTTCTTGTTCCTTTTAACCCCAGCGGCCAGGTTGAGTTCAGGCTGGGCTTTTGCCTTTCGGATTTTCTCTCTGCGCATCTTAACAACTTCTCTGTACTCTTTCTGAGTCACGCATCCCTTCTTCCACAGGAGGTAGATTCTCTTTTTCTCCCAGAGCCTCAAGAACAGCTCCATGCTCATCCACGCCGTTCTTCTTCCCCACCAGCTCATTTTGTATAACAACAATATAAAACTGCTAGTTCCCTGGAGACCTAGCCAGATGGAAACATGGTCTCCATAGCAGGTCCTGAAATATTCTGGACCCATTTTGCGTACTGTAATAAAAGTAACTCAGTACCAGCTTTTACTTTAGAAATGCTATTAAAATGGTTTTAAAAAGCAAAATAAAACCAAGAGACACATGATCAGCATGAAAGAATTATTAGTAAAACAACACCAATCCACAGCTGAGATACTTTATTAAATAAAGAGAAAATCAGTCTTCATACTGAGAATAAAGTCACCAGATGAATACCAGCTCTAAAAAATCCTGAGACTAACTCATGAAGGTAGAAAGTGAAGTTTTGCTATAAGTCTCACATAAGTAATTGTATTAAACACTTAGATTAATAGTGTGAATTTAGTTGGCTGTTTCATACTGAGTTCAGAGGTTATTTTTGTTGTCCCCTGGCTTTGATGAAGAGTGTATTTATAAGATTTGCATTCCAGCTTTACACGGGGCAAGCACACTGCTACATTTCTACTTCTACACCTTGCAAATTAAGGAAGAGATTAATGTATCCAGATAACTGGTTAAAAGACAAGAGAAATTTTTCAATAGAGAGGAAGCTTTGCTATCTGTGGGCTTGTGCCCTCTTTGTCTCTACCACTGGTCCCCTGAATTCTCTTCCTGTTGAGCTGCACAGGAGGCTGTCTGCAGGAGGCTGTCTGCAGGTGTGCTGTTGCTTGGCCATTGGCTGTCCACTCCAGGGACAGCATGGGTCCCAGACCTCTCCTGCCAGGTTAGGAGGACCTCACCTCCAGGAAACCTCCCCTTCTCTGTTAGTTTTGGCAGAAACAGACAACTGGATTGCAGAACTAATGGGGGAGCAAAGTAATCGCTTTAGCTTCGTGTCCTTGGGAAACCAGGCTAAAGAACAGAAGAGTAACTAAGATACTAAAAATATGAGGGCAGTGCAAGCTCTTCAGTTCTGAGTCTTCTGCACACTTCTGTAGCAGGGGCTGGGAGTGTGGAACAGATGTGGCACTGTTTTGCTGGCATAGCAGGAGGGATTTTTCAGTCTGGAGTGAGGAAGGAGATGATGGATTAATCAGCTACTGAGGGAGCTTTTTTAATGTCGATGCAATGACTTGCTTTTCGCCAAATGATAGCTGTTGATATTTTGAAGCTGCAGTTTTCCCTCAGGTAGCTTCCTGACCCATAAGACAAGGCTTTTTGCCTCACCCTTAGATTTTGTGGGTTGCCTTGCTCTATTTCCCTTGGGGCCAGGCATCTTTGTCCAATCAAGCTTGAATTAGGTCACTGTTAACTAGTGTCAACTTGGAGGAGTCTTGCTGAAGCTGGCAGTCTAAAAAAAAATTAAATATTTTCCATGCCACAGAGACTATTGGTCTGTGACCCACCAAAATATCAAAAATCCAGATGTATAAGACCAATTCTGATGAAGTTGGCATAGTCTTATTTGGGTCAATTGTCTTAACAAGACATTATGTCACCAGTTAGGGGAAAATACAATATGAAACCCCTAAAAATAACTAATGGGAAAAACCTTGCACAACAAAGCCAGTCGCACAGCATTTGGTCATCAGAAAAATAAAAATAATTTCAGACTCATGATATATTTAATCATCTGTATTTATTCCTCTGCTGATCTAAAAACAGGCAAATGTTCTCTCTCTTCTTGGAAACACTGCAATTTCGGAAAACTTCATATTTTAGACAGCTCTTCAAACAGCTTTTCTGCTAAAACTTAGATTTCATTATTTGTTAGGAGGAAAGCCATTAGAATGAAAAAAAATAAGTAAAATTTAATTTTATGTCAGATCATTCACCACACCAGCTATATCAAGGACAACTATTCTGCAGAATTTCAGAATAAACACCAAAAGAACATACTTTTTGTGTTTCTTCACAGAAAGTGAATACAGATTTCATGACAATCATTCTGATCTGACTTGAAGAAGGCATAACTGAAGATACATAGAGTAAACTAGACCGAGAATGAAAAAGCATTAGATGGCCACAAGTACACTTAAGCCCTATTAGCTGCCATATTGTCCCAGAAGGAGAGAAGCAGCTCTGTAATAGGAGCAGCAAAAGCAGAAGAAAGGGAGCAGAAGAATCTCTGTATGCATGATGTGCATGCAGGGAGCATCCTGTGAATGAAATACTTCGCAGTGGTGATGACTGAAGCCTTCAAAATCTCTGCTCTATTAGGAGAAAATTAGCTAGGCATTCTCAGCCATCAGCCTCCAGCTCTTTTCTATGGAAAAGCCCTGGGGGAAAAACCATTGAGTCAGGAGTACTCCAAAATAAAGGACTGAGTCCAACCATTTATGGAGTTTTTTGAGACCAGTCTGGAATTGAGAGGGAACGAAAAAAAAAACAGTGTAATGAAAGAGCAAAGCCGCAGGGTCTCTAAATCTGTGATGCTGTGAAAGCATGGAAAGGTCCTGTGGTCCTTCACCATATCCAGAAAACATAAGAGTAAGGGGATATCTTTGAGGAAGAGGATGAAGTAAAGCAGTTAAGATGCTTGAGAATCTTGAAAATGGTTGTTTGAAGCTTTTTTCTACTGCTAAGTGGATTAGAGATTTGGTTGGATTAGGGCCTTAATAAATACCTACAGTGTTTGTCTTTCATCTGTGAAATGTTTGCCTGCTTTTAAATAGACTATTCTTGTTTGCTCCACTGTTGTCATGTTGATATGAAACTCTGGAAACAGGAATTCTGCCCTTAATTCAATAAAAAGATTTGGAAACCTGAAGCTAAAATTCGCCTCAAATATAACTGGTATAAATCCAGAGTAGCAGGACTTTATTTCAGTGCTGGAGAAGCAGCAGGAGACTCGCTCCTTGACAATTTTTGATGTCTGGATGACTTGTTTATGTGCCTCATAATAATTTGTGGTGGTGTAGCTAATATTTTTAAAGCTCAGCCCCGGCCAGAGGGCAGCCTTTCTGTTCCACGCGACGGGGAAACCCAGCAGAGACAGTTCCTTCATCTGGAAGGCAAAGGACTTTTGGCTATGGCAGAGATGAACATAGAGGCAAGGCTTGGCCATCCTTGCTGGTCCGGCAGCCGTGCAGTCATTGAACAAAAGCAGATCTTGGGAAATCTGTATATGGCCCCAAGACAAAGAAGTGCAAGGAAAGGTGAAGTCTAAACATGCTCATTCTCTCTGCTGCTCACTGCTGTAGCTACTTCTTTTCCTGGTTTTCCTTTGATGAGAGCCTTGGGTGCTCCAGGGAGCAGATAAACTCGTGTGCAGGAAGCTGTTGGCATGATGATGCATCCTCTGTATCCATAATCAGAGGTGCCAGAAAGCCTGATCCCTATCACTCTGGTTATTCTTTGGATGTTTTTAACTGATGAACATTCCAAAGGTGATAACTCGATGATGACAATTTATTGCATCAATTTGTAACTTTAGTCATGTAAAATTCACAACTTACAGGCAATAAGAGGGCGATGATGAAAATTTATTGCAACAATTTGTCATTTATATTGGTGACCAGAACAAATTACATAAGATAGACAGGCCATGGACCAGGGAGTGGGAGCCAGCTGCTGGCTTTATGAACAAGGAGGGCCCCAGCTCCAAGTGCTGACCCATGGCCTGAAGACTCCTCTTCACACCCTCTCCTGTGAGGGTACATTTGTTTTATGGGCCTGGTTGTGCATTGGCATGATGGGGAAGTTTCCCACTGCCTTTGAGGACAAGGTGACAGTAGGGCTGTCAGTACCTAGCATTGCAAGGTGTGGTGCAAGGTGGAACAAGAGGCTGGAGGAGCTGTGAGAAATGCAATTGTGCAAAGGATTAATTGTAGTAGACCTTGCCTGTGGTGGCACAGACCTGAGGGTGTTCAGCAAGCTGTGCTGAGCTGGCTGACTCCTATCAAGACAGTTATACCTGCTTCCTCCTGCTCACCTGCTCCCTGTTTACCTGCTCATCCACCCTTGTCATAGACTCACAGAATCATAGAATGGCTGGGTTGAAAAGGGCCACAGTGATCACATAGTTTCAACCCCCTGCTGTGTGCAGGGTTGCCCTCTGTGTGAAAAACTTCCTCCTCATATCCAACCTAAACCTCCCCTGTTTCTCAGTTGAAAACCATTGAAAACCATTCCCCCCTGTCCTATCACTATCCTTCCACCCTTGGAAACAGCCATGTCCCTCCTGCTTTTATGCTCCCTTCAAGTATTGGAAGGCCACAATGAGGTCTCCCTGGAGCCTTCTCTTCTCTTATCTAAGCTAAACAAGCCCAGTTCCCTCAACCTTTCCTCAAAGGAGAGGTGTGTCACCCCTCCGATCATCTTAGTGGCCCTCCTCTGGACCTGTTCTAAGAGCTCCATGTCCTTCCTGTGCAGCAAGACACAAACCCAGCAAATACTTTCCTGATGGGGTACTGAGCTGTGATGTTTCATCAGGGGGTCTGGTGAATGTCGAGGCAGAGTTTGGAGCAGAGAAAGAAGTATGGTACAGGGAGCAAGACCCTTGCCCCTTGTGGCAGCCCTGAGATTTGGGGCTGTCTGTGGAAGCCAGAGGTGAGATGGGCCAAAACTTGCTCCCTGGCCATCTAGGGAAGTGGTGGCATTGTGCCTGTTCTGCAGGCAGAGTTTTGTTTCCAGGGGCATTATTGACAGTCTTTTTGTAGAGCGGAGATTAGCTCAATAATGAATGCCTCAGAATAAATCAATGGTGGGACAGCTTCTAGACCTGGTGATTTTCCACCCTCTGCAGATTCTGGGGAACACATGAGCACCGACTGCAGTCCAGCAAGGAGAGCAGTGCACGCTTCAGCTCCACTGGAAAGTATCTGAGGAGGGCACTTGCTTTTACCTAATTTCAGTGTGACCTTATTCTTCAGGATACATCTCAGCAGCATGTTACGTATCCTCCAGGCTGGTGTTTTTGCTTCAAGAGATTGTAAAGGTCACCTACAGGCTGTTCAGATGGCATTACTCTCCCTTTAACATAAGACCATGAGATCTTTTCATATTTCTGGTGACAGAGACTAGTTTTCGTTCTGCCTGACAAAGACAGCCAATAGCTTGCAGTGTTTATTCCTGCTCACATAAAATCTTTTTAAAGAGCTGCATTGATCTTTATAAAATAAATTACAAGGTCACAAGACAAATACTGCACACTGATTTGTATGGTGTTCTTTGGTACTGGAGAGGTCAAATCCTGTGAGTAAAGATGAATCTTAGATCTGGAATATAATGAAAATTGACCTACATATAACATCCCATAAGGTGATACAAATTAGTAAGACTTATTACTTATATTTTAAAAATCCTGTCTTTCCAGCCACCACAGCCAAAAATAATAGTTTCTGTCCCAAAGACTTTCTGATGACTATCTGTTCATATGACAAGAAGCAGGTGGGAAAGAGAAAGAAAAAAGGAAGGATGCAGAGGATGTGAAAGGATACTGATCAACCCAATGACTGTTTACTGTCCCATGCCATCTGATTTGTACAGATAAAGAGTTCTTCAGCCCATTGTTTTTCCACAGAAGACTCCTTCTGTATGACCTTTAGTGGTCGTCTTCTGTTTTTGGTTGGAGCTGGATAGCTGTATATGAGTTCATATTAGACACACACAGACAGGAAGAGGCAAAGAAGGAACCAGAAGGTTCATGTCAGAGTGGAGAATAAACAGGGAAACTGTTTTGTGATGGTGAGAGAAAGATGGCAAGTGACAGGCTGAACAGTTTGAGCAAATGAAGGTGTTATTCTCTGTGTCATTTTAATGGCTGATGATCAGATAAGAAGAAAGAGAGGGCAGGCAAGAGTATTCTACTATTAAAAGGGAGAAGAAGGAAAAATTGTGTGATCTCTTAAGACAGATCACACGCAGAACGAAACTTGTAACAACAGAATCAGGTTGATTCATGAGTCTGCATACTGTGTGCAGTTATGCCTCATTGAAAAATAATATTAATTTATATTTAAGAGGATGGAATGGTCTCCAGGTTTAGTGGCACTGCTCTTGCAGAGCAAAATCCTGCCCAAGTTAGGGAGAAGTGCTGCTGAAGGCCCTGAGCCACAGGGCTCTTGTGGGCCAAACCGAGATTCCTTGGGATAGCTGAGACAGTACATTCTAGAAACAAAAACACACCCAGGCCTTCCTCCAGTGGCAGCTGTCCTGCTAGCAAGCCTAATGAAGTAGCCACCCTCCAAAACCACATGCTGTGGTAAGCTCTTGCATGAGCTCTCCCACATGGTGAGCTGGTCCTCATGCTAGTACTTTCTTGAGCATGGAGGACATGATCAGTTAGGCAGGCCGGAAAAAGAGGCCCCCTACATCTGCTGAACAGCACATGATAGAATTTAGCCAAGAGATGACTTAATTTCTGGGGAAATAGCCTGTTGTTTATTTTTTCAAAGTGGCTGAGCACCACTCTTATCCTATTGAGACCAGGGGAAAGGGAAGGCAGGCGTTGAGACTTGCTGAAGACCTGTGTGACGGGCTGTGCTCCTCAGTGCAATGACAGCACAGCAAGGCTGTCAGGTTCCACACATCTTCCAGATGTAATTTTTGCCCTTGCAAAACTCGGCCACAGCTGAAAGGATCCAACAAAATCCTTTTCTGACACAAAGGGGAGAAACTTCAGCAGAGAACTGCTCAGAAATGTAGGGATACATGATAATGGCACCTAAAAAAAAAGGCGTGGCTCAGGGGGAGGCCATTACAGCCCTAGGATTAGGCTGGCAATGCCTCTGTCTAGTCACCCCACCTGCGGAGTTTTCCGAGCATGGTGGTTGCTTTCTCTATTAAACAGCTGAAGTTCAGCCTCTTCTGCACTGCTAAAACCATTTCTCTCTCATGTACTTGATTATGTGATGGCTAGTGATAATGTTAATCCTCCACTGCCAGCTTCCCTTGATCTAAACCGCCACCCTTAGCAAGGGCTTCCAATCCAGCTGGATGTCTCATTTCCTTCAAAGCTGCTGTTTTTCACGACTGCCTCTGGCCAGGAACATAGTGAGGAAAGGAAGGCAGCACTGCATGGAGGGCATTGACCGGGATGGGACGCAGACAGCCTGGGCTGCCAGCAGACGGGGGCCAGGAAGTATTGGGAAACACCACGATCCATCTTCACACTTGCAGACGCTGGCATTGAGCAGTTGTGCTGTACCCCACTGTCAGCATGACTGAGAGTCTGGAAATAAGTCAACAATGTGCGGGTTTGAGCTACCCTTTGCTCCTGCACAACTTAACTGCACCATTAAATATCAAGTAGCTTTTGTCGCCATTTTCTGCCCATTGAGTACTGGGTCCTAAAGTGCATTTTGTGCACATTCTCCATACATTTTCACTGTTTTCATCTTCAGCAATGATCTCTCATAATCTCTTGCCTGACTTGTTTGCCCTTGCTGGTGTCATGGTTGCAGCCTTAGAAGCCCTTCAGTATGGAGCACATGTATTTCTGAGGTGTGACTGGCTCTGCACAGACATTGTTCTCTCCATACTGTTGACTTTAGTGGGGGTGGTACCTCTATACTGAATAGCAGAGCATTGCTCTGAATGTGAAATTTGCTAATAAATAATAACCTCAATGACCAAATGCCAGCTGATTTTGTAAGCCTCAAATAGCTATATCAGCAATAATTTGGCATTTACTTCTCTGGTATGAGCTACTCCATTTTGGGAGCTCAGTGTGGGATAGGCACAGAGAAGTGACCATTAGGATCATCTTTAACTTCATATTTAGGGTGTGTTAGTAAGCCAAAGCTCTCATGACACAGTCCTGTAGACATAGTTTTATGCTGACCTCCATCCATGCACTCACTTTCCTCCAAATGCATATTCCCTGTTGAGCTATCCTCTACTTAGATTTCTTGCAGTCACATTAGCGCTCATGTGGCCACTGCACCCTCACAGGGGGCTCATAAGGGCTCATCCTCATAAGGGTGCTGGTAAGGATATGCACAATGGATAAGGATTGACTCATGCTGATCAGAGATACATACATAGAGAGCTGGTTGTGTGTTACTACACGCACGCTTCTTCCATGCCCAGAGATGGCTCTTGAACCATCGTGGTTTTGATGATGGAGTAAAGACATCCCAGGGGTTCAGTATCTGGGAGACAACCTACTGTAAGGAACCTGCTTTAGCAGGGAGTTGAAGGAGGTGATCTCCAGGAGTCCCTTCCAAACTCTATGAATCTGTGATGATTCTGAACATGACGGAGTACTTGCTTGGTTTTTTGGTCACCTGGCACCATATGAAGAAGGGTCAGGACAGAACTCAATTTGTATGTGACCTGTCAGGCTACTCTGTGCTTTACAACATTGGTGTTTAGACACCACTAACAACATTGAATTGAATCCTGCTCTCTACTTAGCACAGTATTGATCTTTAAATAGGAAAAGACCAGCCCATAAACCGGAAACTATATCCATGGAAACATGGAGCATAGCTCCTATGACTCAACAAGCACAAGGGTAATTATTTTGCTGTCATTTTTACAACTTCAAAGCTTAATGCTATTAAGAGACCCTCAGCTCTTCCACTTGATTATTATCTGTCGTATGTGGTTAAATAATAGTCAAAAGAATATCACTGACTGAAATGTTATGTTCCCATTTAAAAAACAGCGCCTACCACATAATGCTGCATTAAGTAGTATTTCAGTTCTTAAAATTAGATCGATAGGCAGACAAATAGATAGATAGAAATGTTGGTTTCTTTTATTTCCCTCTCTCTTACTCATTTTTTTAAATGTCAGTACAAACATGCTCTGTAGTTCTGTTGTAGCCCTGATAGTGCTACGTTCTTTGTTTCCCTGGTTATCAGGTTGGTCTTCACTCAGCAGTGAAGGAAGCTTTCTGTAAAATGGAAACGAAAACACTGCTTCAAAATTGAAAAGGAAACAAGAATACATCTGGCAGGACCAATTTATGCATAAAAACTGTTTTCTTTTTACTGCAGCATCAATACTGATGGAACTGGTTTTAACAGAGAGCCGAACTGCTCCTGCTAACAAAAGCTCTTCAGGCTTATCTTGGAGCTCTGGGGAACAAATGAGGGGCACATGAACAGGATGGGGCTGGGACAAGTGGTTCCTAAGTGAACATGGCCAAGCTTTGGGTGACAGGAAGGTTCTTATTTTAAATAAAAGCTGTTTTTCTGTATTGGATGCCATGCTGTTTTTTATTTTGTAAATATGCACTTGTACTCACGTTGAGGAAGGCTGTGTCATTCCACGTGTGAAACAAACCAGCATTAGACTGATTCTATTTTCCCCTGCTTTGTAACAATTCAGCAGCAGGCTAAAGACAGCACTGGAATCCATTTATTGAATCTTGGGGAGAAGGAATGAAAAGGTCTGATTTCCTTGCTAAAGCTCGCAGGATGCTCCCTAAGTGTACCAAGTGGTACTGCAACTTGCAACACAAAGGGCTCATAAACAAGGGAACCTTTATTGCAGAAAAGTTTCCACTGCAACGAGTTCTCAAATGGTCCATAAAAGGGCATAAATTGGCTCTTTCATTTCAGAAAAATAAAATGCCTTCCCACTTGATAGCACAAATAGTAGATCCCGAAGCCAGCCCTTGTTGAAGGTGTTTACAGGACTGGGCAGACACCAGAGAAAAGGAGTGGAGGAGGGCAAGGGAGGAGCCTGCACCTCCCTGTCTGGCAGTGGCATGTACCTGGACCCAGATGATCCAGTCGGGATTTATGTCAAAGAAAAGCAAACAAAGAGCACCTTAATGGTTTAAAACACATTGGCAAAGGAGAAGCACCAGGGAATGTGCTGGTTTTGTTGCAGCCTGACAAAGAGAGAGAAGGCCTTTAATTTTAAGGGTTCCAGGGCTTTTTTCTTCTTTTTTCTTTCTTTCTTTTTTTTTTTTCTTCTCAGTTATTCGCATGAGCATTCCAACGACATCATTTGGCAGAAATGAAATCTAAGTGCTCCAATTTGAGTTTCAATAAATCAGCACTAGAGTTGGCTCTGTCACTCTATAAACTCTTGGGCATTGGCTTTTATACCCTTTTGGAAGCGGCTGGCTGCTCTCTTAAACACGCTGATCATGACGCAGTGATGGTTTCATCATGACACGCACTAATCAAAAAAAAAAAAAAAAAAGAAGCCAGGCAAATATTTGTGCTGCCCCACAGATGAGCAGCATTTTTAATGGTTTTGCTAGAGCCTAATGAAAATAGAATTGTTTGTTTGTTTGTTTAGCATTTCTAGGACTTCTTTTCCTTTCCTTTCTTTTCCTTTTTTTTTCTCCTTCCTTCCTTCCTTCCTTCCTTCCTTCCTTCCTTCCTTCCTTCCATTTTTTAGTGATTGGGAAAAACAAAAAGGCAATATGATACCACGCAATATGATACCACTGTTAACATGATCTTTCTGTAATGTTGTGTGGAAAGAATGCACAACAAAGGGGCTTGAAAAGCTTTGTAAATATACATTGCACATTTTGGCAGAGAAAAAACCTGCCTGATTATCTTTCTGCTACTGCTGTAAATGATATCGCCCTTCTACTGAACAGATGCAAGCCCTTCTGAATCCAATTAGAGGCTTCTCAGGTGTGCTCGTGAACAAATTTTGGATGCTGTGGTGTGTGCACTGGTGCAGCTGGCAGGTAGCTGGAATCTGTCGTAAAAGCTATGAAGGTCTGGGTGTAAGTGTGTGGACACTGTGGGCACCATGCATTTCTCCATGCTGTCAGAGAATCTCAGTAGCAGTGAATATGAAAAGCGTTGTTGTTTCTCTAAATGTTATGGCAAAAGCATGAATGGAATTACAGCATTTCTAAATATTTTGCCTCATTAGTCTGTTGGGAAGAATTTGAACTCCTCTTGTCCTGGATGTGAATGCAAAGTATTGACTAAACCCAACTTACACTTTGCTGGCTGTTGGGAAGGCCAGGGTCAATGTCACCAGAAAGCTGCAAATCCCAAAGGCCATTTCTCACAAAATCCTCATCCTTCGCCTCTTCATTTTTTAGGGTTTTTGACTCGGAACAGAAATGTCTCAGAATGCAGGCCCTGGTCTTCCTTCCCTGGCTGACAGGAGTGTAGTACAAACAAAAACAAAGGCATAGGCTATTTAAATAGAAAGTTGCCTATTAAAGGATTATATCCCTATAAAGTATTTACACTCTTGGATGCTTAACTCAAATGGACAGGTTCCTTTCTGCTGTATTTATCAGAGGGGAGCCCTTTGTTACACTATTTCCTAGCTTATTCAAAAGGAAGTCTCTGTAAAAACAGGGAGCTAGCAAAGAAGCAAAGCAGGGTGGCAGAAGAGTGGGGAGAGGACACAGCAACAACATTAAAGACATTGTTGAAGTCAAGGCAGATCATTTTGTCCTCACCCTTCCTCCGTCGGTAGGTAACAGGCCTCCTGCTGTCTATTTCTCTTCCATTAGGAGAGACACCCTCCTTCTCAAAATTTGTCTGGGTCACTTGAAAGAGGTCCTTCTGCTATGTGTGATATTTTGAGGGTTCTGGGTGACAAAAGCTTTCCCAGGTATCTCTTTTGGAGTGACATTTTGGTTGTCAGTTAGGTTTCAGCCTGTTGCAGAACACCTGAATGGTGGTTGCCTGGTAGATGAATTTCACTTCAGCTTGACAGCCAATATTCACAGAACCCCAGAACAGTTTAGGTTGGAAGTGACCTCTGGGTCCACCTGGCCCAACCCCTGCTCAGGAAGGGACACCCAGAGCAGGGTGTCCATGACCATGTCCACGTGGCTTTTGGACATCTCTAAGGAGACCCCACAGCCTCATGGTTCACTCTGCTTCCTTTCAGAGGAGAAGAGGTCCCGCTACTTCCTCTCCAAGGGCTAAACTTGTGCAAGTGAGATGTACACATGCTGTTGTGTGCGGTGTGCAAGTGTGCGTGCACTTAACTGCACTGAACACAGGCTAACATACCATTACTGAGTGAACAAATGTAGTTTCCTAATGAAGCTGTTCTCACTGAATTCACTTCTGTCTCCCACTGCTGTTCCCCTCCCTCACCTTTTCTCTGTTTCAGCCAACCCCCAGCAAACAGAAAGCCCCAGCTTTCCAACCTCTACTTCTACACTTACACCTTGCCTTGCTCCTGCCAAGACAGTGGTGTCTCACCCCTCGCATCAATGGGCACCTATTTCAAGTATCAGCCACCAACATCCTAGTATGGCTCTTGAGTCACCTAGTTCTGATGCACTCTGAGAGCTAACCTGCTGCAATCCACGCTGGGCACGTTCAGAATCATGGTAGATTTGTTGCATTTAAATAAATAAATATCTAGGGAATGATATCATGTTAAAAAATCAGGAGAATGAGTGTGAGGAATCAAATTTAGTAAGGAACTAAAATTGGCAAAAATGCTGACTCAAGGGGGAAAGAGCCAACAAATTCTGTATTGGTGAAGCTTGTTAAATTACATCCAATAGTAACTGAAATTGTAAGACTGCTAGTGGGCTTCTCATTTTGCTGTGACACACTGAGCTTATTAATATGTATTTCAGATTACCTTTTCAAGCAATTTTAATGTGTGAATTTCCTTTTTTTTCTTTCTTTTTTTTTTTCTTTTTTTTCATTGTGGCCAACGTTAATTCTCTGAAAAGAGAGGAAAGGCATCTTCCAGGTAAGATGTTTGGTATTTAAAAGGCATCTTTTATATGCAGCCATCATGTAATGCTGCTAGTAAATCTCAGTTTCTTCGTTATGTTTACAACAGAAAATAGTCATGAGATTTCAGGTGTCTTAGTGAGTTTATGTTTGCCAAGTGCAGGCACTTCAGGAGTCTTCAGAACCTTTTCGAGTCAAGTAAAAAACTGATCTGTCTCACTTCTACATGCAGCCCACATTCATGGTAAATCATTCTTTGGTTATATATTCATGTGCCCAAAGTCTTCTACCTGGGAGCTGAAATTAGTTCTTTTATTTCAGGAAGTTGTCCAGATAGGGTTACAGCAAATGGCCCGTGGCAATCCTTAATGCTAATCTTTCACACACTTCAGAATATTAGGTTAAAGTGAGGACAAATACCATACTTGCTCATGCAATTGATATGATACCCCTTTCACTTCCCAAGAATGTATCTGTAAAAGAGAAAACGAAGCAATTATGGACATCTTTTCTACAATTCCTGATGATCTTGCTAATGTTCAGGCAGCATAAGCATGTGTTATGCTAATAGATCTGTATGTGAGTTTTGTACTTCAGGACAGGACTTGTAGATGAAATTTCTGCTCTGAATTTTTCTCTGATTCCCCAAGGATAAACTAACTAAGGACCATATTTTCAAGACTGTACTGTGGTTTTGGATGCCTCATTTATGAGCGATGAAGCTGAGAAACCTGGGATTTGATTTTCAGACCTTGGAGTGCCACCTGCGATGAGTGGCTGTCCAGTAGAAATTCAGGCTTGGGTGAATCCTCCTTAAAGGGATATAGAGGGGTGCTGCTCTGGAAAATGCTTGCTTCCATCTTGCTTTTCTTTCTATAAATGATTGAAACTATGAATATGCCTCATCAGGAGATAATTTGGCTGATGGCCTTTCTAGTCTCTGCGGATCATTTGTGCTTGATGTGCAAAGCAACTGAAAGTGACAAATTAAGCACAAACTCTGCATCTTCTTACTTGGTAAGATAGCTTACTTATTAAGTTCAAGGTGGCTCTTCTTAATCTTCTGGTGTATAGCTTAAGTGAGTACATCCCTAGAGGGAAGGAGCAGGAAATGTGAATAGATAACGTGGGGAGACATTGATTTGTCTTCATTTGTAAAAGCGTCTGTATAACAAGTCTTGTGTAACAGTGACTTCTGGGACTGAGTCCATCTGGGATGGATAACTTTTATATAACATTTGGGGTCTAAATTAAGAGCTGGATTCTGCCCTTGGCTGCCCCCCATAACCGAGTATAGGGAAGCACAGATGGTAAAAAAGCTCACTTTAAAGTAGTGACCTTACATGCAGTATGACTGCCCAGCCAACAAATCTGCTCTCTGCACTACAAGATACTGCTCGTGTAGCAGACTGCATGCTGAGGTAGCTCCTAGTAACTAGAAAATAGCTAATGGGTTATTTCTTCTGTTAGCATATGCATGTGTTGTTCCTAGCTGCAAAGGCAGGTGCTGACACAATGTGCAGCCAGTCGGTGCTGGGAAGAGGAGCATGGAGCACCCTATGGTACCAGGCTGCCTGGTACAAAGTGGCCTTCCGTGATACTGCAGGTATCCTTATGCAATGGTCTTTATGAACTGGGGACATGTGGGCAGGATGCTTCCTAACACCTCAGTGCCAACAATCAGTTGTCTTAAATGCTTCTCTGTTGGACTGGGCTCATCTGTTTTTGCCTTATGAGGTTCATTTTGATGACTCGGGAGTGAGTGCACTTCTGCTGGCAGAATGTCTTTCAGTCCAACTGGTGCAGGTGACTGAATGTCTTTCCTTGGTGGATCTTCACCAAGTGGAAGATGAAAAAGAATGGAGAAGAGGATGCAACCTTCCAGCCTTAAGCTCTGCATGCCATTTGGCTGGTGGGTGGCATTAGCAAGGCTCCACTGTTCATTGTTGTGGGTGTCTTTATGAGCATTAGTGACAGAGAGCCAGCGGGCTGGCAGTAAATACAGACAGGCTCCACAATCCACACCAGCACTTCTGCAGTTCACTGACAACTGAAAGGGTATTGGAAGTGCTACTGTTTTTCCAAGTCATGTGTTGAATTTGGTCTGCAAAGGAGAGGTATTTAGGGGCACCATGACATAATCGGTCCCACAAAGTAAGCAGTATTTGCAGCGGACTGTGTATGAGCCAGCTATATGTGTGCTCTAGCCCTACTTAAAATAAACCTACACATACTATCACTTTCTTATTTTAGGAACCAGGGAATGAGGGCTGCAGCAGCTACATATCAGTATATGCTGCACATACGCTGATTACACCCACTCTTGTCACGGCCATTTCTACTCAACAGCTGCCAGTGCTGCATAACTCATGGTGTTTTGGAGAATGCAGGAACAGGCTAGGCAATGTTTGCTTTGCCCCCTTGCTGCTGTCAGCTTAGGTGATGGTCTTCCAAGTGTGTGTGTACACACAGAAGCAATGTGTGCATGCACACCCAACTGGGTTGGAATTCATTACTGCTGTGGAAGACAAGAGTGTACACCCCAATGGTAGGAAACCATGTGGTGGTGTTACAGCTGAGTGTCACAACCCTAATGACAACAAAGCAACGGCATGGAAAATAGGCATCATGTTCCCTGAGCAGAGGCTACAAAACCTACTGGCTACCTCTGCTCTGCCAGTCCCCCCATTCTTTTCCATGCAAGTATGCTGGTTTCCATCACTGGTAGAGATGGAAAAACAAATACTTTGGGATAATGATGCTGAGTCATTAACCATGTGATGGAAACAATTCATCCTGTTATCACCAGCCAGCTCCACCTCCGGCCTTTTAGTAGCCAGGGGCTGTAAATCTGCTGTCCCTCCTCCTCAGAGCCCTTTATAGGACAAGTCCCTCTGTCCACGCGTAGCAGTGGTGGGTGCTCCAATGCATGACTCATTGCCTGGACACTGGGCTATGATAATGCTTTCTTCTCAAACTCTTTCATATTTAACACAGTTGGGAAGTCCAAAATAAGTAGTGAGGGGAGAAAGATGAGTTCCCAGTTTCTTCTCTTTTATATATTTAAATAAGTACCTCAAAACTAACTTTAAAAAGAACCTCAGGTTGACCTCTAAAATTATGCGTCTCAATTTTCACATCCATTTCTGTGTATGCACCATCATAGATACAGGTGTGTACACACTGCTGACAGAATCACAGAACTGCTCGGGTTGGAAAAGACCTTAAAGATCAAGTCCAATCACAACCTAACCATACTACCCTAACAGCCCTCTGCTAAATCACGTCCTTGAGCAAATTCACATTCTGAAAAGCTATTTGTGCAGTTTAGAAGATGTGGGAAAAGCTGCTCTATATACAAACTAACATCTAGGTTTTGAAAATATGTAATTAAGTGGTAGTTTATTGCAGAATTTTTTGCTTTCCTTCCTTCCAAAAGCATATTTTCTTATGATTGAAATGGTGTGAGCTGCTAGTTGGAGAAGGATTTTCTGATTCTTCAGTAATTTATATTTACTTCCATCTAACAACAAAAACAGCTTACAGTACACAACTTTTGGCCTACTATGGATTAAAATGCATTTTGGAAATCTCCCCAGATTCCTGATGCATGTATTACAACTCAAAATATAGAGTGTTTTGGATCCTTAATCTTCACATTCCTGTAATAAGAAAAGTCGTATAATCCATCTCTGAAGGACAAGCCCTTATGAAAATATTACAGCTACATACTGATAGCAGACTTTCGTCATACTAAATCTCTCATTTGTATTCCGTGAGGAATAGCCTCTCATTTTCTCATACTATAACATTCGTTTGTTTGCTGAAAAGCTCCCATGAAAATTTGGCAGTCTATTTCTGAAGGTCCATTTTCCACCCTCCTTTTTTCTTCTCAGCAAAGCTGGCTTCCACCTCGGGTGGGGATGGTGGGTGGGCAGTGACAGACTCTGAGCTGTGCCCGTGCCGGCACCATGCCACCCGGGAGGGAAAAGTGCCAAGTGCAGGGGGATGGTCAAGCAGAAGGGAGGACAGAGGTATGGCATGGTGCACACACCTCCTGTTCTTCCCTGGGCGGTGTACTTTCCCTGTCCTTACGGGTCATTTCCATCCCTAACATCTAAAGCGCTAATGTTAATGGCATTTTCTTGCTTCTTTTCCAGTTCACCTCTAATACTTGGCTCCTCTATGCTGCAGCTGCAGATAAAATATATACATGAAGAAAAATTCCACTGAGCATATTGTTTTTTTTTTACTTTCTCCTTGCTTCCAAACACCACTCTCAAAGCATACAATGCCAAGTTACAAGTTATAAATTTGTCCTTCTTGTTCTATTCCTGGGTCCATTACAGAAACCTGTTTGTCATCTGTAAGGGCAGCTGAAGAGCAAAAAACAAATGGATCATTCTTTCAGACACAGTCCAGGTAGTGTCTTAGTTTCAGCTGGGATGGAACTGCTTTCTTCAGAATGTCTGATATGATGCTGTTTTGGTTCTAGGAGAAAAACAGTGTTGATAACACATTGATGTTTATAGTCGCTTGCTAAGCAGCATTGTACAGAACCAAGGCCATTCGCAGTGAAGAGCCCAACCAGCTGGAAGGGAAGAGAATGAGGACAGCTGACTTAAACTGGCCAAAGGGATATTCTGTACCACATGACATTAAGTAAAAAGAGTTTTAAAGGAGGTGGGAATTCATCTCACTCTCTTCTGCTGCCCAGAGGGCTATGTGGGCATTGGTCAGGGGGTGAGCAATTGCTTGTCACTTCGTATGTATAAATATTCATATATATTAATAGTCATAACTATTATCCATTTCCTTCTTTCTGTCTTAGTAAATAGTTTTATCTCAATCCCCGAGTTTTACTTTTATTTTTTTCTTTCTTTTTCTTTTTCTTTTTCTTTTTCTTTTTCTTTTTCTTTTTCTTTTTCTTTTTCTTTTTCTTTTTCTTTTTCTTTTTCTTTTTTTTTCTTTTTCTTTTTCTTTTTCTTTTTCTTTCAATTCTCTCCCCCATCCCACTGGGAAGGGGAGGAGTGAGCGAACAACTGTGTGGTTCTGAGCCACCTGTCAGGTTAAACCACAACAGACAGAAAAACTGAGATGCAGCCCAGAGCTGAGCTGCTCTGTTGACAAAAATCAAGTGTTAGAAAGCATGCAATTTCCTGGAAAGGCGCGTTGTTCAGAGTTCATCTACCTAAAGAGTGATCTCTGAATTTGACACAACATAAAAAAGCCTATTACTTGGAGCCCTTTGTACCCTGAAATGGTATGCTTTCTAACACTTTGTTTTTGTCAACAGAGTAGCATATTTTGGACAAAGCCTGCTGAACGTGAGAAAGCAAAATAATCTGTTTAAATGAGGACATCCCTTATGGACAATATGGAGTGCTTGTTGGGGATGTTATGGAATAAAAACAGGATAGAACGTACCAGAACTTCAAGAGAACTGATTCAAAACTTTGACAGCCATTTGCTGTATGATATCTATACTTATCTTTTTATCTATAGGTAGAGCTAAACCTATTTTCTTTGCCAAATGAAAAGAAACACATAACTAATCTATAGAGAAATTCAGTGATGGGACCATTATTTATACAAGATGGAACAATTTCAGCATTGTTACTTCATTCTGATAGGGCTTTGACTCAGAGTCTGACTATGAAATGGTAAAAGGCTTTCATTTTTTTAAAAGATAGAAAAGAGGGCAAAATTGAAGCACTCCATTTTCTCTGGCATTTTCATATTGATAATGGGATTGCTCAGCTTCAAGACTTAGAAATGCTCAGAGCTCGGGAAGTTCAGGTTAAGGCAGCAAATTCTGCTTAAGGAGTATATTTCTGAGTGCAATTTTGTCATGCTTTCCAGTGTGGTTGTCAAAAGGTCCACCACAAATACTTGCAAAAACAAATACTTTGTTTCTTACAAATGGTTGCTGTTTCATACAGATAACCGAATTTCTGTTTTGTCACTTTCCATTCTTCATCATTTTTGTGTTGTGCTTTCACCCCCCCAGTTCTGCAGCCCACGCTCACCTGGAGCGGTGCCTGAGCAGCGTCCTGCCTGCATCTCCACAGCAGGTGGGTAGCACAGTTCCCGCAGCAGCTTAAGCCACCAAAAATACATGATTACAGTGATTCTGGTAGTGCAGCTCCACCGTTTTATGGTAACACTGCCACCAAAAAATGTGGTTCTACATTTCCTCTGTGGCTCTTTCCTCCCCACATGCTTATTCCTCCCACCTCTTCTTGCCAGTGGCATTTATTTGGATGTTTGTTCAGCCAAATCTTGGGTTTGATTTGGTTGAAAGTTAAACAGACTCCATAGTTCCCCCATGAACACGTATGTGTGTACTGTACACACATGTATGTGTTCCTTTGGAGTTGCTGAAGGGTCAGTAGCACAGGCAGCAAAGACACAGGTCAGCAACCTGTAAGTAGTTTGGGCATTGTGCCTGGCCCACACCGAACACCAGACAAGTGACATTTCCCTGGAAATGGTCACAGCCAGTAACAGTGATTGCTAGGATCTGTGTCTCATAAAGCTGAAGGAAACATGGAAAGATCGTTGTATAGTCACCTCAGGTAAGTGAAATCATCGTGTTGCTTAACCATTAGCTACAGCTGAGACTTTAGCCTTTATAGCACATATTCTACCAGCAGAGAAGCCAAAGGAATGTTGCTACAGGGGGCTTTCTGCCTGCAAAGATAATGAATGTTGAGTGTGAATGCCGCCTGGAGCAGCACCAATGTCTGCAGTGGCTTGAGACCACTGTGGAGAGGTTGTTCTCACTATTGGTACCAATGTGTGTTATCGCAGCCTGTAGTGGGAGCACCCGACAGCACACTTGCTTTGTGCATGGTTCCCTTTTTGTGCATAGGAGCGGTCGGCTCAGGCTCAGCTGAAACCACACTCTAAATAGGTGAGCAAACAAAGGAGGGGAGGATGTGGTGTTACTGTTCTAATTTTACACCAGGGGATGTTGGCACAGCACTGAGCGTGAGTAGTGGTGGTGCCAATGGAAGCACGCCAGAATTGTCAGCGACTGCACTGCCAGTATTGGAGGGGAAGAGGGTGAAAAGCACTGGATGTAATTATGTGCATTACTGCACTATTAACATGAGGTACGTGTTTGGTACCTCCTATCTTAACATCTTGGTTTTCCGTGAGAACTGGGAATGGGACATGGTAAAGAAGTGCCAGTTGAAAGAAATGATCTTGAGAATTACTGATTGTATCATACCCTCTGCACAATTTAGTGCAGGGAGGGAACTGTGCAGCCTTTAATGCTAAAACATAGGGAAAGGAGTTGCTGTCATGTCCTGAGTTATTCTGCTGAGAATAGCACGAGTTGTTCTGCCTAGCAGACTGGTAACATCTTATTACACAGTACAGACATTCCACATCCCATAAAGCAATGATACAGTTCACTGTTTCACGGTGTCCATTTCTTTGTATCTAATTTCATCAACGGAAATGGGAATTGCTAGAATATTTTTCATGTATCAGCATTCATAACATCTCTGCAAGGGGCTATTTGATTTCCTACTTTTTTGCAGCCGTCATCTGTTTTGCTATTTCTTCTACATGTTGTTGTTTTTTTTCCCCATGCACATTTGCTGCAGAAATAGTTCGGTGACTGTAGTCATAACCTCTTCACACAGAGCCTCACATTTCAGGTTCTCCTCATTTCTGGCGGTGTTACCAATACCGCAATTGCTCTGCACACATTGAAAGTACCAGTAAAGGTGACAGTGGCATCGCCTTCCAACGAAAAAAAAAAGCATGGCTTTTTCCTGGGCCCTTGTAGCTGCTGGAGCAACCCTGGAAATCCTCCTTTTAATGGACTGCTGAAGACTGCTGTGGCACCTCATAATGGCAGACCCATTTCACTCTCAGTAGCTGAACCATGAAGGTGCACACAGGTGTCTGTGTACATTGCCTCCCTCCCTTGGGAGGGCTGTGGGCACTTCTGCCACGCTCCATGCTTGCCCCAACTTGCTGTGCTTAGTAACTCAGGTTCAACGTACTCTTGCTCTTACCAGGATTGCTGCGTTGTTAAATTGCGTGTTAAATTGCAGAACAGACCCAGCAGAGCTATAAATAGAAAGAAATCCAACCGATTTTCTCAAAAGCTAAGATGAAGGCAGAGATTTTGGACATAGATTGGTATTGCTATGAACGGACGCTGTGAATTATTTCAACTGTTGCTTGTATCGTTTTTGTCTCCTTTTCTTTTTGAAGTTGCTGTCCTGAGAGAGGTTTCTGAGGTTTTATTCAAAGTCTGGAAGAAATAGCCCATCTTCTGTTTTTACACATTCCAATATTCTTGCTTGCAGCGCTGTTTTTCAAGGCTTTTGTTTTGTTACTTTACTGTGAATAACAATAAAAAACCAAAACAAAACTGAACAAGCTGGAGCTTTTTCTCTCTTGCAGATGAGGCAGAGCTTGTCGCTGCACTGCATTCGGTTAACTCTCTGCAAACTCACCGAATGCGACGGGGTAGCCACGATGCTCCTAAGAGCATAAAGAGGACAACAAGCTTTACAACTGGAAATGATGCTCATGCTATTAAAAACCACCTGCACTGAGCTGGTGAGGCCATGCTTTTTTCAGGTTTGGAGGTCAGAGTATGCTTTCATTTCTAGGTGGAGCACTTTTCCTGAAAACATCGAGATAAAAATACAGAAGTCCTGATTCCTATTTTAGGCTTTTCTCTCTCTCTCTCTCTTTATTTTTTTTTTTCTGTCATGATAGAATCACTTTTAAAATTCCAGACTAACTGATAGTTTCCTGCTCACAAATGCAGAACCAGCCTGTAATTTTCACGTGCACAGGACTGTACTGTTGTGCCACACCATTCACCAAGGAATGTGAAAGATATTATGCTAAAGTTGTATTACAAGATTCATCAGCTTTTCCAAAGCCATTAAGTTCTTAACATGGATTGCTTTGAATACCCATGATTTAAATACAGCAGATCCACACACTGGTTTTGTTTGATGGGAATTAGATACACTGTGGAGTATATTTACTATGCAGACATGTTTCTTGCTATAAATCATAGAATCATAGAATTGCTCACGTTGAAAAAGACCTTAAAGATCATCAAGTCCAACTGCAACCTAACCATTCTATCTGAACTCTAAATCGTTTCTCAGAACCCAGTATTTTGAGTAAATCTTAAAAATATACTAGAGAGGAAAACCAGCAGATTACTTTTTAGTACACATTCACACTATACTACATTCCATGAAAACACTGCATAAACCTATATCTGCTCCTTGTCTTAAGAGAACATAAATTATAATAGTAGTTGAATCAGACAGGTAAAAACAAAGTGATACAAAACCCAGGAGGATTATCACTTTGTTGTACACTCATTGTGTAGCTAGAAAGCATCACTAGGATAATTTTTTAAAAGAAAGAAATGCTGAGCACAACAGAACATTCCAAATCTATCTGCACTGAAGACAGGAATAATATTGCCTCTCTCTCTCTCCCTCTCTCTCTCTTTCTCTCTCTCTCTCTTTTTTTGGTATTAGTGTTTCCTACTGCAACAGTAACCCATACCATGGTTTTCCCTGAATGCAGTTTTCCCCAGTATCCACTAAGATGATTTAACATCTGCAATACTTCAATTTCTAGTGATCATTTTTTTTCCATCTGCCCACTCTTTCCTTTCTCATTTGGCGTTTTCTCTTCTTGATTAATGTGAGGGATGAAAACAAACAACAAAAAAAATAGGCACCTTTTTTTTTTAGATCTGGGGCAGTTGTTTGTCAGGCTGGATCTGCTGGGAGGAGAAGGAAGGAGTGAAGGGCTTAGAAATCTGTTGGAGTCTTAGTTTTTGATGGTCATGGATGATCCTCCTCTATCATCAGACAGCATCTCTGAAGTTTGTCCATTTTACTAGATACATATCATACTAGATACATATGACTGAAGGACCCCAGAATGAAACACCTGTTTTGTGTGTAGAAACACTTCTATGTTAGAGAGGATCTTCAGCTGAGTGCTTTCACCAAGGTTATGCTTTTTCTTGTGTGACTTGAGAAATGCAGAAAGAACAAAGTTAGACAAGGACACAGCCCCACCTTCTGCTCTTGATTGTGTGATGTGAGATTATTCTAAAGACGCATAGTTAAGTGTGTAAATTGAAATGTTTGCATATTCATTAGGAGGAAGTGGAATGGTTTGTGAACCTTGGAGAAAGCATCCTCAGTGGTGTGCTGCAATAGGACAAGGAATAATGGCCTAAAACTTGAATGCAGGAGGTTCCATACTAACATAAGGAAGAACTTCTTTGTGGTAAAGGTGACAGAGCACTGGAACAGGCCACCCAAAGAGATGGCAGAGTCGCCTAAGGAGATATTCAAGACCCATCTGGACACCTACCTGTATGACCTGCTTTAACAGAGAGGCTGGACTCAAGGATCTCCTGAGGTCCCTTCCAACCTGTGATTCTGTGATTCTGTGATCCCTCAGAACACTCAGCATCAAAAGCCATTCCAGTGAGAGATTTCCTACTTCCCTGCTAAATGAAGGGCACTGCTTTCCACAACGATAGGAGCTGGAGTGCCAGCTAGGCTCATACAGCACTATTCTTGTCCCACTGTCTTCATCCCGCCTAACTTCAGATTGAGCTATTCAGCTCTCCCTTAGCCAGCCGCTGACCTTTTATAAGCTACCTGCCATTTCTCTGTGACCCAACTGACTATGTTTGTTGCGGAGGGAAGAGCCAAGAGATTCTCAAGGTCATTCCAGTGCAGTGTATACCAGGAAGTCTATAACTTTTCCAAGACCTGGGGTTATCTCCTGTGAAAAATAAAAAATGATTCAGACACAAATCTGTAATTTTATTCCAAATCCCCCAAACCCTGTGGGAGTTCAGACAGGTATTTAAGATTTTGGCTTCAGTCCGGAAGTTGCATTGTTGTGTGGGGTTTTGAAACACTACTAAGAAGGCATTTTGCTAATGAATTTGCTTGCAGAGAGAAATATAAATTGCCAGAAATTTCACAGTCATTTTAGAAAATCTCTTACTATTAACCCACATAATCCCCAGGTGCTCTGATCGGATATCAGTAACATAATGCACCTCTAAGCAGCCTGACCTTTGTAAGGGGTAGTACATTTTTACAAATGTTAATTGTACAGTTTGAGTAACAACTGCATTAGTCATCTATACAAACAATGTTAAACCTCTGGTTTCAACAGCATACTCATCTACTGCAGGTTGCATATGCAGGAATAATTGTATTATCTGAAAGATTTTTAATTCTTTAATTGAAATCGTCCATATGGCACTGAATAGCTTTCCAAGCTAGGAGTAAATTCCTCTGTAGTGTATCTACAGTGAACTGGAGTTAATACTGGGAAAAATATAGGATCCTGATTGATACAGACATTTATAAATTGTTGTCTCGTTATAAAGAAGCCCATCATAAAGACTAATAGCAAGGCCCATTTTTCCCCATGACAATCTTTCTTGGGCTGGCAGCACGAAACAGAGAGGCAGCCTGATGAATACTCTTTCTGTCATGCAGGTAAGAATTCCTGAATCTTGTGGAATGAATGATGTTGGATATATAGCACATCTCAGAGTGGGAGTAAAGCATGTCACAACTAGTTTAAGTGCCACAAAGTCTGGGGAGAGGTAGATTTGCTTCCTTACCTGGTAAACATATTTGGCAGAAACTGACTATTTTTTCCCAAATATTCCTCTTTCTTCTAAACAGATTATTACCTGCTCTGTCCTTTGAAAACAAAACAAAACAAAAAAACAAAAAAAAAAAACAAAAAACAAAACAAAAAAACAAAAAAAAACCCAACACATATTGCAAGTTAGGATTAAATATTTCTCATTTCTTCATTATTTCTATTATCTCCACAGAGACCTATGGAGTCTTGTATTCAGGGAAATTTCTCTGATGATAATATATGTGCATGATCTGGACAACATATGCACTAAATCCGAGGCTTCTGAAACCACCAGACTTGCTCTGCAAGGTGGTAAAGATGGTCTGTGGATGCACAGTACATCCAAAGCATTTCTGCTGCATTGGAATTCCTAGACAGATATGAATCAACTCCCCAGCACATGCACAACAGATACCATGCATCTTAAAAGCATCAGCCTCACTGTGCACAAAACATAGAGACGATCTATGGATGTGCGATAGGTGAGTAGATGATATCAAGTAGGTGACATCTACCAGCCATGCTCTAAGTCACAATTCCAGTCACACTGTCTGAGACCTGAAAATCCTGAAGAAATGTATGCAGTCTGCATTTTTTGCCTAGACACAATTTTTGAGTGGAGAAAGAATAAATGTCCAGAGAAACCTGGATAAATGGTAGTATGGAGCAGAACTTATTGTCTCCAGAAGAAAGCCAGAGCTATGAATGCAGACTGAATCACAGAATCATAGAATGGCTTGGGTTGGAAGGGACCTCAAGGATCGTCAAGCTCCAAACCCCCTGCTGCAGGCAGGGCCACCAACATCCTATGCTTCAATAAACTGTAATTTTGGAACAGAATAACCAGAGGCAAGGATGCACGGCTTCCTCCTGGGAAACAGAAGACAGGTGGGCTCCACTGAAACAACAGAGAATTAGAATTGCTTCTTTTTTTTTTTTTTAATTTTGCTTTTCTCATATGGTTGCAGGACTGTGAGAATATGTAGACAGGTAAGCACCGTTAGCAGCAAAGCACTTGCATGTGTTCTGCTTATGGGATTCATGAGAGTGATGGAATCAAACCTCATCACATATCTAAATTAATCTGGGTTAGGGATTCCTCTGAGAAAAATGTAGGTTTGAACTAAATTAAATAATTGGATCATACTAGATTTCCTTGTTCGGGCTATTATATTTCCCCAACACAAATTATTATCAGCAAATACCCTCACAAAGAACATGGTAAACAGCTGTAAAACTAGGGAGAGTCACTCTGCACGTAGGAGGCGGCATTTTAATTGCATAGAATTACATTATCGCTTTCATAGCACCAGAAAGATGCGTTAGCAATATACATACTCTGCAGCCATAGCCAACACACAACGCAACCTTCAGAGGGTTCTCTGTGAAGGAAACTGAACTGTTAAAACAAATACTGTTACAGTATGACAGCAGCGCTAGAGGATGGATGGTGCTGGTGTAAACACCACAAAGACCTGGGTTTTACTCCCACTCGTGTCAGAAAAAGTTTTGTGCAATGTGAGGCATTTCGTTTTCCCCTCTTGTACCTCTGCAGCTTCTCACTCCATTTTCTTGGCTTTGCTTTTCAGAATAGCAGGCCTTCGGGACAAGGACAAGGACAGCTGCCTCCCAAACATTTGCAAAGTAATGCAACAAAACAGTCTTTCAGGTTCATGACAAAACCGTCCATTCTCTTCATAAAGGAGAAATGCTAGTGCTTGTTTGTCTCTCAGGCGACGGGATTTTGAGCTCCTTTGGCCAGAAACGCACATGATGTAACTAGAAAAATTTTTCAGGTAAGTAAGATAATTTTTCAAATAAGGCTTAATATCTGTTTTTCACATGTAACAGGAAGTCCCCAAAGCAGTAATGTAGCCATTTTGTCACAGCCTGTGTTTATTTACAACTGTAGAAGGTAGGAAGAAGCCTCAAGAAATGCTCTAGGGGTCAGCAACCTTTCCAAGTTTGCATTTAAGATCCAGTTCCTTTTTCCCTCCTTTGAGGTTCCATGCGCTGGGCAAAACTTAGTGGTAGCTGGAGATGCTTTTCCCAGCGATGGTACTCTCATAACACAACAACCCCAGCTCCAGATGCAACATATGCCTTTCAAATATTTGTCTGCAAGTTATTATGCTGACAAGCTCTTGCCCTTAGTTCTAGTATTTCCCTTCCCATCCACACAGTGATCCTTTCGTTAAAGACATTTCAAATCATCAGTACTAAAGACTTGATGACCTCCACTGGCACCAAGGCTTTTGTAGCCTCCTAGCTAAGAAGTTTTTCCTTACAAAAACTGTAACTCTAGATACTACATAAGCTCACTGCTTTCTTCTAAGAGTCGAGACTGCCTTCCAGTGAGCAGCTGCCTTTTACATGTTTGAAGACCGTTATCATGTTTCTTCTCAGTCCTCTTTTCTCTAGACTAAACAAATCCAGTTCTTAGACACTGGCCTCCAAGGTCAGTCCCTTAAGACTTTTAGTACTTTTTGTTGCTCCTAGGACTTTCCCTATCTGCCTGTGTTCCTCTTGAGTCCAGTGGCAAAAGCAAGTCCATTTTCTGGACTGAGATCTCACCAGTGTTCAGCAGGAATGGAGAATTTCTTTCACATCTCACCTAAACTATTTATACATTTCAGCATGACTCTTGCTTCTCCACACAAGTATAGCACTGTTAATTCTTAGTCAGCTTGAGATATACCAAAACCTCCAACCTACTTTTGTGCAGGTCTTTTGCCTTTCTGGCTGTTCTCCACTCAGGGGTTTATTCCTGCCTAAATGTAATTAGGTTATACCCAAACTTACTGAATCCTTCTGTTTTCAGACAACTTCTTCAATCAGTTAAGATGCTAATCCTGCTCACAGAACTTTCTCAACAAATTTGATAACCATACTCTCTAAAACATCTTCCAAAACACAACAAAAATAGTGAGTGGTACAAGTCCCTAGCAGAGCATCTGCAAAACCACTTTCCATAATCACTCCACATCAGCAATGAACAGATGTTAATTCTTCTGCTGCTGCTTTCTCTTTTTCTTTTTCTTTTTTTTAAAGTAGCTGTGAGTCCACCCTACAGTAGTTTTGTTTTAACTCAATTACAGGAAATCACAAGAGACTGTGTTGAAAACCTTGTTCAAGTCAAGATATGTAATATCTGTTGTCCAGAAGACTTGCTACTTGTCAAAGAAGAAAATTAGCTCGGTTCAGCATGATTTGTTCCTGGCAAATATTTGTTGGCCTCTACATATCCTTTCATTACCTCCCATGCACAAAAGAAGTTTGTTGTAGATCTTGTTTCAGTTTATTTCCAAGAATTCAAGTTAGGCTGTTTTCTCTGCCTATACTCCTCGAACTCCTTCTCTTTTTTTTCTTACTATAGGTACTGCAATTGCCCATCCCCAGTCTTCTGACCTCCAGTTAATGTGTGAAAGGGTCCCTGATGGCTCTTGGTTTGCTTCAGCTGCTTTTTCATGTTCCCTCAGTTGATGTCTATCAGGTCTGTTCAGCTGGAAAAGGACCAATTCTAGCCTGTTCTATCCTTCCTGCTACTTAGCTTTAGACATTAATAGTTACCTGACTGGTCACAGTTAAATGTTTTTAACCAAAGAGGGAAAAAGACATTAAACACTTGGATTTTTCTCTGTTGCCTCTTACTAGCTTTCAGTCCTGGCTGAAGGGTAGATCATATTTCTGCCATTGTCTTGCTCTAACATATAGGAGTGCTTTCCTGTTAACCTCGTTTTTCTTTGTTAATTACATTGCCTTTTTTTGACTTGGCCTTTTTGATATCATTCTTACAGGCTCCTGTTATTCTTTGATTCTTGTCCTTAGTGTGCTGCAGTGTATGACCACATCAGAGGGCTAATGAGCCACTTACTGAGATTTAAAGAAGCTGCTGCTCATACACTGGGGCATCGAAATGGATAGTATGTCTGCTGTGGCTCTGAAGCTTTCTTCCTAGGGTCTTTCCCTACCAGCTCATGCATTTATAGGTGTTCCTTGTCATCTTGTCTTCCCCATTTACTACCATTTGCTGCAATTAACTTTGAACCCATACCACTGATCTGCCTAGCTTTTAATTCAAAGCCTTCTATCCACAGTGCAGCTCCCCAAACCTTTTTTTTTTTTTTTTTTTCCTGGCACTCAGCAATTCTTGAAAATTCACCTGAGCCTCCTTGTGAGTCCTCCTCCCCAACCACACACGATTTCCAGACTGCCAGAGCCAGCGCTCCTGTCTGGAAGAACTGGGCCCTGACAAAGCTCCTGACCCCTCCACTATCACTTCCATCTCCATGTAATTGTGTTTGACCTGCTCATGGTCCAGCCTGGCAGAACCACCAACACCCTTACAGAGGAGTGGTAAAGGGTGTCTGTGTGATGGCTGAATGAGTCCCAGCAGCCTTTTTGAACCTTCTCGGACTTGGGCTTTTGGTGGGCAGGCCACTTCTTGGGGTATCAGGCTGGACAGCAGAAGGATGCTTCTTCCTCCCCTTTCTATAGAAAAATAATCACCAGCTACAAATTGTTACCTCTTGGGTATGATGCTTTTGGCATGGGCTAGAATTATCTGAAGCTTAATGTCTTGTAGATTCTGACAACTCAGTCTGAGACAGGTAATCAACTGATTATTTCAAGGATATGTTCTGCATTCAGACCACTTTACATGCCTAGTACCAACTGAATTTGGTTTCAGCTGGGATCATCCAGCACTTCCTAATGAGACCACAAAATCTCAATTCGGAGACCCAGAAAGCAGGAGCATGAAATCTGTGGCCACCTGTGAAAAGTGTGGCTTAACTGACCTTACTCAGCACTGTACAAGAACTATGCAGCAAAGGAGGGGCTGAATCCATCCCTCAGGCAGAGCTCAGCTATTCCAACAGCTCATCCCTCTTCACAATCCCATAGTGTCACTTAATGCATGTTTGTTCTGAAACAAAAAGGGAAAAACTATTATAGACAGTGGCCTTTTCCACCATGTAGCTCCTGACACAGCTCCAGACTAGCACCACTCTGAGAAGTAAATGTAGCATAGATTCCATGGAAAGAATAGTATGCAATTATATTATCTGCAATTATTTGAAAATGCATATGCAAGTGAGAGGAAGGATAAAACAATACTCATTATGCAGTATTGATTTTGCAATCTAATCCTCATTTAAAGCAGATTTCATATGTGCAATTAGCTAGCTTTTAGAAAAAGCAAACAGTAAAAGGAAAAGAAAAACCTTTCCATCGTGCATCATATTGTTGTACATGTCATAGGGGCTGGAGCATTCAGATGTATGGCAGAGAGCCCTGCCACTCAGAACTAACAGGGAAACTGATGAGAGTGTCTTTCCATCCATGATGGGACAGGGGCAACATTAGACAAATTACTTTGTCAAAGACTCACAGGTATTTGCTGACAGAAGATGACTAGTGGCTGGATGGGAGTATCCAGAGATCTGTGGTTCTGTTATAAGCTGTGAAATACTCGATTCTCCCTGCTTACTTCTAGCACCGTTCATTCAGCTTCCTAATACCTCATCTTTCCCTGCCCTATTCTTCTTCAAGACTGCTTTCTCCATCCTAGTCTTTTTCTATCCATTCTTACATTTTCTTCCCCTTCCACTCTCCCTTCTATGTCTCTTCATTAGATCCCACTCCCAGTTTGGGAGCATCACATCCCAGCTTCCTCTTCATTCCTTCCGACATGTTTCAGTCATATCAGCTTTGGGCTCTTTACCCAGGACTTTGTCCTTTTCCATCCTTCATTTTTCCTTCAATCCATTCTCAGCTGTTTCCTTTCAGTCCTCCCTTCAAGGACAAAATTCCCCATGTGTCTAAGGGCTATGCTGTCACAGCCACATCTGTTACTACAATCTCTTTCCCTTCAGCCTTGCTCACTCACCTGCTCCCTAGGGATCAAACAATCTCTGGTCCAGCTCCACCCACCACCTGCTTGGGACAGTCTGGAACACAATCACTGCCGCAGCTGCAGTGCCATGCAGATATTCCCACAAGAACTTCACACTAGCTAGTTCACCTCTTGCTGCTTCACGTGTACAGTGCTCAGCTGCAAACCCTACCAAGAAGGTGAGTACAGATTAAGGAGAACAGGCATGTATCTGTATCCCTGTCTACATCTACAGACAAACACCAGTACAAGCAAATAAAAATGCTTGGCAGTATATCAGTGTATGGCAGTACTCTTTCCACACCTGGTTTCTGTTTTTTTCTAACACTGGAAATCTGTCCAGATTTGAAAATGAAGATGGGCTACTCCCTAGTACTAAACCTGTGGTAAATTCTGATTTTGGTTTGGTATTGTGTGATGTATCACAGCTAGAAATTAAAGCTTTTATTAAGAGGAGAGTATGAGCTTTTCTGTGGTGCACAGAGAACTTATTAGAAAATGAGGTATATTCCATCGTAGGAAAGATCACAGAAGTGCAGTATGGTTATGCTTAGAGAGGCTGATGAAGATCATCTTGAGCTTTCAAAAGGAGACCATTTTTTCTTCTTTTTTTCCCCCAAGACCAGGCTGGATGTGGCTCTGGGCAGCCTGGTCTGGTGGTTGGCAACCCTGCACATTGCAGGGAGGTTGAAACTCAATGATCATTGTGGTCCTTTTCAACGCAGCCCATTCTATGATTCTATGATACTGGACTAGATTCTTCATCAGAAGTCTATGGGATATTGCACAGCATTTTTTTCATTCTCTAAAACATGTCCAAAAGCTTTTTCCCAAATTACTTTTTCATTTACATATGCATACAGAATGCAGGAGGGCATACTTTTATCTTGTGCCCTATCAAAATCATAAAATCACAGGATCATAGGGGTTGGAAGAGACCTCTGATAAACCATTAAGATCAACACCCTGCTAAAGCAGATTCCCTACAGCAGGTCACACAGGAAAGCATCCAGATGGATTTTCAGTATCTCCAGAGAAGAAGACTCCACCACCCCTCTGGGCAGCCTGTTCCAGAGCTCTGTCACCCTCAAAGTGAAGAAGTTTTTCCTTCTGTTTAGACGGAACTTCCGATTTCCCAGTTTGTGCCCACTGCCCCTTAATTTGTCAGTGGGTACCACTGAAAAGAGCCTGGTTCCAATCACTTGGGTTCCAATCACTTGAGTCATATTCTCCAGATATTTATAAGCACAGATCTCTTCCCTCTCAGTCTCCTCTTCTCCACACTGAGCAGCCCCAAGTCTCTCTGTTGGCTCATGGCCTACCTGTTGTTCACCAGGATGCCCAGGGCCTTCTCTGCAGAGCTCCTTTCCAGAAAGGGCGAATATTCATCAGTACTTTTTGTGCTGCTCTCTGGTGTACAGACGGACTTGAAAGATGCAGATGTAGGACAGCTTGCCTTTGTAACTCCCTCAACCTCCATGTAAATGTCACGACTTAGGCCTCAAGCCATATTTTCACTTACTGCTTCTTAAAAATAAATTATTAGAATGGTTTATATTTGCTGTCTGAGTTTTTAGGGCATGTTCACTACTGTCTCTCAGATCTTCCTTTACAATCTCTGTGCTTTTAAATGTTAAATGAGACTTTTCTACAGTCTTTGGATACTTCCGGGTAGTGCTTTGAGGAACAAACTTCAAGATGCAAAGTGGAAGTGAATACATTGCATCAGCAATGAGAAAATCAGAAAGCATTAGGAACTCCCACAAAGATATGGGATGTCACAGATGTGTACAGCAGCTGGCTCCTGAGGGAATGTGCACAGCTACAGGTGGGCATCACACACCAGACCAGAGGCCCACGTATGTGCAGCATTCAGGCACAGTCATAGACACTGTATCTGTGTTGCTAATGTGCATATCAAGAGACTCCCAAGTGCAAAGATCTCACTCAGAGAATATATCCAGGAGCACAGTTATTTGATCTCATGCACAAATCTCCAGCACAGATATAACTGGACACATGTTCAGTCTGACACTGGTGGGATCTTGAGATGAAGTGTTGGAGAATGGAGATGTTTGGGTGAGGTTCACAAATAAAGGAGAGGGAGGGCCTGCTGGCCCCACGCAGGTACATATCTGTGGGGGTAGGGTGTGCAGTGTAGTTGAAAGTGCTTATGAATGGTGAATATCAATGTATACGCAGCTGAGATCAAATATTATCATGTGACTAGTTCTAGAAATTTCAGTATATAGTGTACATGAAGTTCTGAGAAAGGCTTCAGGAACTGGAACTGAACATGCAGCTTTTTTGGGGGGAAGATGTGTGTTGGAAACAGGCACAGCAGCAGAGTGCAGGTGTTTCATTCTGTGAGATGAGAACAGTGTGGTTCACGTGCACTTACACCATCAGCAGCGGGGTGGGAAGTGCCATCCATTCACATCTGTATGGCGGGGGTACCTGGCCTCTATCCTCCGTGGGGACTGCCATTTGCAAACTACCTTGATTTCCTCTGGAAGGACCCAGGCAGCTGTTCAGAACAAGAAAGAAGCATTCTGCACACCACTGCACCAAAACAAAACCAAAGCAAAACGACCAGGGAAGGTCTGCAAGAACAGGCAGTTACACCTGCCAGCTGGTAAAAGGGCAATTACTGCCAAAACACACCTGAGCTGGGGGGTGTAGACTGGGAATATACTTCGACAAGGGCAATTAGTCCTGAACAGCTGACAGATAACAGCAGAACACAAAAAATGGCTGCTGAAACAAAGCCTGTGTGGGCGCTGCCTCATACCGCCACAACTTACAGCCCCACTTTGGTGAAGGCCTACAACATCACTAGCACTGGCTGTGCCACAAGTTGCTGTGGGAAGTGTTGGGAAAAGTTTTCAATTAGCAGTACTTACATCTTGGATTCATTTTACCGGCCACTATACCATTATTATGCAGAGAAAGCAAGTGATGCTGAGCTCGTTTGTTTTGTTTTGTTTTTTTGGTGGAGAAAGACATGGCTGCAGCTCCCAGATGAACACTGAGGACTCTCTGGATGGAGCAGGGCTGCAGGCTGGCAGCTTGTGCTTGAGGTGAGCAGATGTTGATGAAGAGTGAGGTATGAATTCAGGTTCTGTTTCAAGGGGAGGTTAAGATTGTATGTAAAAGAGATGAAGGAAGAGGTTTTCTTTGTTGGAGGTAACACTGATGAGAAGACTAGAGGACTGTAGGACTTCCAGCATGAGAGCCTGTTGTAGGATGGAGCAAGGGTATGCAATAATAAATCAAGGTGCTGGGATCCTAGATACCTCATTAAAGCTCTTTAATTTTGAAGGCTGCCTTCTTTCCTGCTTCCTCTTCACCCTGAGCCACGGCCAGGTGGCCCTGCTCTCCTTCCTGCCTCTCATCCCACAGCTGCCTTTAGGCCCAAGCAAATCCTGCTCGTCCACAGCAGCAACCGCATAGCAACAGCCTTTCCCAGGCGGTGGGCAACCCTCCCGGCACCACGGCAGTGGGCTGTTCCTTGCTGGCCTGCAAGGTTCACGCTCTTGTGCTGCTGAGATCCTGCCTCAGTACCCTGCGAGCACCTCAGGTGCCACAAGAAGCCCAGAAGGTCGTCAAAATCAGAGTCAGGACAAGCTCCGTCTATACATCCAGCCCCAGCGCTGTATTTCTGGGATGTTCTCAGGTACACACACATGAGCGAGGGGTGTGCCCCGCAGGGATGTGCCTATGCTATGGAGAAATACGACCCCGGCCACACGGGCAAGACACACCACGGAGGCTGTTCTGGCCGAGATGCACCCCGACCACGCAAGCACCCCGGTGGGACCACGGAACGTTCTGGAAAGGTGCCTGCGGATGCCCACCTGCGGGCACCTCAGCCGGCTGCACGGGACCGGCGGCCCCGGGGCGGGCGGGAGGCTTCCCGACACCGTCCTCTCCCCCGCCGCGTGCGGTCTCGGGTGCGCGCGTGTGCGCGGCGGGGGGAGCAGGGGGCGGACACAGTGGAAATTTCCACTCCCTGCAGCAGCCACAGCAGCCGCCACCACCGCGGCGGGAAGGAGGAAGGCGGGCGCAGGCCCGGAGCCGCCGCGGGGGAGAGGCGGCTCCCGCCCCGCCGCTCGGCCCGCCCGGCCCGGAGCCCCCTCCCCCGGTGCCGGGCGTCCCCCGTTCGGCCCCCCGGGGGGCAGGGGCGGCGGGGCAGCCCCCGAGCGGGCCGTTGCTCGCGAGGCCGCGGCGGCGGAGGCGGTGCCTGCGGCGGGCGGGGGGCGGCGCGGCGGAGCGTGCGCAGCTGCCGGCGCCCTTTAAGCCGCGCCGCCCGCCCGCCCGCTCGGTGTGTGTGCAGCCCGGGAGCCGCGCGGGCGGGAGCCGCCGCCAGCACAGCCGGGGACGCGCTTTCCTCCTCTCCTCTTCCGTTACCCCCCGCCCGGCACCGCCGCCCCCTCTTCTTCCCCTGTGCCCCGCCAATCCCCGCTACGGCCGAGCTCTGCGATGCCCCGCTATGAACTGGCTTTGATCCTGAAAGCCATGCAGAGGGTGAGTGAGGGAGGGGCGACGGGCGGGAGGGGACCGGCCAGGTGGGACCGGCGATCGGGGGGCTCCTCTCTTCCCCCTCTCACCCTATCCAGCCCCGTCCCCGGGGCGAGCAGCGCCCTCCCGCCCGGCCCTCCCTCGCTTCTCGAGGCGGAGTTGTGCACGGCTCCCGGCCCTTTATCTCTTTCCCCTTTTCTGAATCCTCCCCCGCCGGGAGCTGTCGCAGCGCGGCTCTCCCCGCAGGTAAGCAGCTGCCGGCTGAGCGCAGCCCCGGCTTCGCCCTGCCGCGGTCCCCGCTGCCTCCCGTGCGCTCCCCGCACCTGCCCCGAGCACCTCCCCGCCCGCGGTGCCCCCGGGCCTCGCCCCGCAGCGCCCGGACGCGGGTATCCCCTTTGCGGCCCTCTGGTGGGGGAAGGGGGGGTGGGGGGTGGGGGATCTCAGTGTTAATTTTTCAATTTATTCCCTTTTCCGCTCCCCTCCCTGCCGTTGCTACCACCAGTTGAGCCGCAGCGATATCGCCCCTTGGAAGGGCTGCCAACCGCTGCTGCTCTTCGGTGGCTCGGTGATAAGCGGTGGTGTGAGCGAGCGGGATGATGCGGTGCTGTGCGAGAGCCCCATCGGGGCTGTGTGATACCTGCGTGTGGAAATAGTGATAAAATAGCAGCATCCCGCAATACCTGAGTCCCTCTCTATTTGGGAAACAATAGCTCACGGCAGTGCCTCCTTTAGCCTTTATCTCTACCTTCAGTGCAACACGCAGGGCTGGGGTTGGCATGGAGCAGCACCCGTAGCTTATACCCTCCTGGTTCTACCCCTTGCTGTCTCATTTCACCTTTGTTTCTGTGAGCGCATACATCTGCAGTAGGACATTGAGGAGGAAAGTGACGTTACTCTGTGCCTCCCGTAGTTGCGGGCGCACGTCTTCACGCACTGCATCTGCTACATATACTGGTATATTTCCATTCATTTTACATGTAGCATCCACATGTCAGGGTTGGCTTTTTTTTTTTTTTTTTAACTTGGCTTAACTGCGGGAGCTGTAGTAGACTTCTCAGGTGAGTCCCCTAGTGGAGAACTGCGGCAAGTGGAGCAAAGCTGGGGATATCGCTGCACCCCCTCGCGGAGCAGCGCTCAGCCTGGTACCCGTGTGAGCCCTAGGTACGGGGATGGGATGCTTTTTGTGGCTGTGCTCTTAATGTGGCAGGTGCCTTGTACTGTGCAGGCACTGTAAGAGCAGAACGGGGCAGGAAGCATAGCAAATGTGGTGTAGTGAGGCATGGGGAAGTGCTGCTCTGGAAGGATGCTATGGAGTGCTGCACTGGGGGAATAACGTCTTTAGTGCCTAGTGTTTGGCACTGAGACCCAGAGATAGGCTCTTGGTTGTAGAATGCTCCCAGTGTGCATTAATGCACTGAAGCCCTAACATCTGCAACCTTTCTCTCTTTGATCCTTGCATATTATTTCCTAATGATGCATCTTAATTTTTTTTTCCTCTGAGTTGTGTGTTTGTACACCAAGTTTTAGTTCAGGAATATTATTATTTCTAACCTACCCATGTCATAATTCTAAAATCTAGGTAGTTAATCTCTAGGTGCTGTTTTCTTGATTGTTTGCTTTTCAATAAGTATCTTACTACTGTTGCCTTTCATGTGCAGTGTACATTTGAAACAAATTTCTGTACATACTTGTTATATGCTGCACAGTACTGCTGGATCCTGACAGATGGGTTGCTCTAATAACTCCTTAATGATGTGTAATCTGAAGCATGATACTAACTTAAATTGATCAAAATACGGAGACCTGAATTTGGTCTGAAATTGCACAGCCCTGAAGAAGTTGAAGCAGTTGTACACAGTGCTGAGTAAATTTCATTTCCCCTTGATGAGAGCTCTCTGATAAAGCCATCCCAAGCAGATGCTCCATGTGCAGGGTTGCCAGTCCCTCTGTGCTGTGGCTGTGAGCTCTGTACCTGTTTCAGGCTGAGCCTGAGTGAGTGCTGGCTCGTCCCCTGCTGTCCCTGATACCCCTTCTCATCCAGCAGCTCCCCTGCCCCGTCTTCCTTATGCTTCACTGTTAACTCCTGTGGGCTCCTCTGGCAGCTTGAGTGCAAACCTCAGAGCTACAGTCTGGTGGATTTTCACAGCTCTCTCTTTGGAAGCAAGTGCTGTGGTTCTACGGGGTTCCCCCCACCCACAGTTGTTTTTCATAGTTGCCTTGGCATTTGCATGGACCGAGGGAGAACAAACTTCCCCCTAAATCACTTCTGTTGCTTTAGGTTCCTTTGCTCCCTAGTACTCCTGTGTTCAAGTTGGTGGTCCTTCATTCTTCTCTTGCATGTGGCTTCTGCTCTGAGTGATAGAGCGTGTAATGCAGCAAGGCTTCTTCACATCCAGCTGGCGTCTGTGTGTGTGGCTGCAGGACTCTGCTTGTTCAGTGTGGCTCTATAGTCCTTTCCTGTTCTTCTCTGTCACCTGACAGGTGTCCTCAGTCTCTCCAGCTTTCCTACTGTTGGCTGTAAAAACACAGTACCTGAAAGCTTAGGGGAAGGAGAGAAAACTTGCACAACTTGGAACTTTGTCACCAGCTGATGCGCTGTACTTATGTGAAGGATTGTGGCTTGATTCTGAAGTTAGAGCTGAGGAGACATTCCCTGTCCTGTCCTGTAGGTGGTGTGCAGTCGTGTATCAGACTTGTAGCAAAAGTCTCTAACTTGCCCATGGGCTGTGTCCTCGATCAGCAAAGACCCCACTCTGACTCTCAAGAAACCCTAATTAGTAAGAATCCCTAACAGGACTTCCTGTATAGTATATTGATTGGGGAAAGAAAAGGAGGAAAGAAAAAACAGTTGTTTGTGGAGTCACTGTATTTGAGAAGTAGCTGCAGTGGGAGCAGTTGGATAGTGTGAGGAGGAGGAGGTGTTCTTGCAAAGGCAGTATGAAACCAGAAAAGTGAGGAAACAGTAACTTATGGTGGAAGGAAGTAATTTTGCCTATTTCTTTTGCTTTCTACATTCAAAGTGCTAGTGAACAATAGAATGATAGCAGACTTGTTGCCAGTTCTTAGCAGCATAGAGATGTGTGTGTGAAGGTGCGCTGCTTATGCTCTGGAGCCTGAGTCAAAGATTGCAGTTGTATGGAAAGTAGGGATGCAGAATAAAGACGTAGCTCTTCATGTTTTGCTACAAATAGTGAAATTTAGTGCATGACTTTCTAATTATTTCTGCCTTTCTCCCAGGAGAGAATTCAGCAGGGGGGTTCTGGCGGCAGGAAGGGACAGTGACCCATTGGTGGATGTGCTGGAGCTCTGGCCTCTGGGAAGTGAGCTGTTCTGCAGGGCTTTGGCTTCCCACCTGGTCCTACTGCAGCTCCCTTGGGAGTCTGGGGAAGAATGGAAGTGGGGCATGGGAAGGGGAAAGGGAAGGAAGAGCTGGAAATGGCTTCCTCTTGCTCTGCTGCTGTTTTGCAGACCGACCGCAGGGCGGCAATACGAGACACCCCACGCGGGAGCCGGCAGCCTGGGGAGCGTAGGACAGACAGAGCAGGCGGAATCCCCGTGCTGTGCTTGCTGCTGCCCGGCTGGGAAGTTGGGACAACCCTCTGCGACAGGACAGCGTTGTGACTGCAGCTGCAGAGAATGGGCACTTGAAAAAACTTCTAGGAGAGGATCTTGTTGAAAATAAGAAAACGTGTCAGTATTATTGTTAGCATCATAGAATTGTTTGAGTTGGAAGAGACCTTTTAAAGATCATCTGGTCCAACGCCCCTGCAGTGGACAGGGACACTTACAGCCAGATCAGGTGCTCAGAGGTCTGACCTGACCTTGAATGTCTCCAAGGATGGGACATCTATCACCTCTCTGGACAACCTGTTTCTGTGCTCTCCCCCACTTCATCTGTAGTGAAGGCATCATGATTTAACACCTGTTTACCTTATTACGGCCATTCTCTTAGCTAGGGAACCTGTCTACCCACCTCTGTAGCCCTGCAGTGCACTTGGACTCTGTTTGACCAGCATATTCATGCAGTGTAACTGGTGTTCAGCACCTGTTTGCTGTCTTCTGAGCAGGTTGCTGCTTTTCAGAAACTGTCTACCTGCTGTGGAGATCGTTCTTCTATTTTAAGAAAGCTGAAGTAATGGGCAATGGTGTTGCTTGACATCTTGACTATTATGCTTAATTGCTATGTAGGCAGCTGCAGCAATTGGGCTTTTGATATTTTAGTTGCTAGGAAAAGGAGAAAGGAGTTGGGGGGGGGGGGGGGGGGGGGGGGAGGGGGGGGGGTTTTTTTTTTTTTTTTTTTTTTTTTTTTAACAACACCTTTTTCCCAATCATCTTTTTTTTTTTTTCTTCTCCTCCTCCCCCCC
>JAPSGF010000036.1:6503601-6568782 GCA_035772895.1 Perdix hodgsoniae | reverse complement strand
GGGGGGGGGGGGGGGGGGGGGGGGGGGGGGGCAGTAAGCAGGCAGTTACTGTTTTTATTTTCTTTCTTTTTTTGATAAACCCACCTTTTCTTACCACTGAATTATGCCTTTCCTGTACGCTCTTGCACCACCACCCCCGTTTGGTTGGTTGAAATTACGAGTTTTCTTGTGTTTCCTTTGACTTTTGTAGTGGGCTAAAGTAGGCTCTTCGTGATATTATGTGTAGCAGGGAAAGGACTTCTGTGGGGGGAGGTGCTGGAATGAAGACCACATAGCTGGAACCAAAAGAGAGGACTGGAAAGCTACAGGGTCTGCAGTTGACTCCTATAAGAGTCAGCTTTTTCTTTTCTGCCTTAAGCATTAGTGTCAGAATACTGGATTTGAACTTGCAGACAGTGTTAGAGAGTAATACCCTCTTCATTGACCCTTGCCATTTTTCTTTACTAGGATCTGAGAGTAGCAAGTTTCTGCCAAATGTGTGATACTTGCCTGGTTTAGATATGGAGGAGGTGAAGGATTATTATTTTCTGTGAGGTTGTTTAGACCTTCTTATAGCAGATAGTTGTTAGCAAGATGCATTTGGCAAAATTGAAGTAAGTACTAAGATGATGGCAGGAATTAAGATAGTCAAAAGTCTCTTAGTTTATACGGGCTAATTCAGTGATTGAATATGTGTAATAGGATGGGCCGGTTACTCTGCAGCCCTCCTTAGCTTTTAGCTCTCCTTAGTTTCCTTAGCTTTTGAGCTGCCTGTGTGTAGAGGCAGGGCTGTGAGCAGGCTGTTGTGACTGTGCTGGGGCCAACAGACTTCAGAGGGATTTGGCTAGCTGCTCTTTAGCAGATAGACATGTCAGCTTAAACTTTTAAGATAAGAATTCCCCGTTTTGCTTCTGCTACCTATTTAGCACTGTGCTGTTCTCTTGGTTGTGCATTTCCTCTCATTTGTTCATTGTGTTTGTATGCATTTATCTGTACACATCAGATATATATGATCAGAGAGAGGCTTGTAAGCTTCAACATGGGAGTACTTTGTATTCTATCCTTCAGGAATGAGAATCTGTTGTATTGATAAAATCACATCATTGCTCTCCATTGTATAAAAAAAACCGAAAACAACAAACACCTTAAGGGTGACTGGCTTTTTAAGATGTCCTTTGTATCAGTTAGATTTGTCTGCTAAATTAATTCAAGTATGAATGTGTGTATACACTTGTTTTCTTCTAGTACATAATATGTATTTTTTAATAATGTAAGTCCTAGCTGTTTTACATATTCTTTCAGAAGGTGATTTCCTCAAATTCTCTTGTTCCAGAGCCGGAACACTGGCACTTTGGGGATTGTTGATTATTGATCAAGTCACTTGTCTTGTTTTTTTGTCAGATTACAGGCTGAGCTGTTTGTTAATTCTGTACCCACAGCTGCTCACACCTGTTTTACTGCAGATCTCTGACAGAGGAAGCATTGCTGAAGTGGAAGCAGCAGTTAGCATTGCTTGTACTGACCTCTGCGCTGTTCAGTCGAGAGCAGCAGGAGCCACTGGGTTATTCACTTGAAAGCTTCCTTCCCTGTGGGATGTAGCTTTGGTGTGCCTCTTGTAGGAGAGCCAATAGTGAGGTGGAAGGGGCGGACAGTGGGAAGGAGGACAGATGGGTAAAATATAACTAGGTGTGTAGAAGTTGGTCAGGAAAGATGAGAGCTAAAAATACAGAAAGCAAGGCAAGATCCGTGCAAGTTAAAGGTACCTGCTATGGGAACATCAGTTCAAATTCTAGAGCGGAGATATTACAGAAATATATCAGCCTGGCTGAGGAGGGGGAACAGAAACAAGCATGGGGGTGGCAAACTGTCATGAATGCTAAAAATGTAGTTCTTTATGTTGACACAGGAACTGCTGTTTTGCTATTTCTCACATCCTTTCTTCTTTTTTTTTTTTTTTTTTAGTCTTGGCTTGTCCACTTGCAAGCCAGTCTCTGTGCTTTGGTCATGAAATCACTTAAGGAATAATAAGTATAAACAAAGGTACATGGGTGGGGGAGGGGAATATGTTCAGTGGAGTTTGTTGAGACTACCTAAGCAAGCTGGGTAGTGTTCACTATAGGTAATTAGAAAGTTCAATTTAGAATTGCACTAGTTGTTCTTTAATCAAGATAACTTTCTTTAATACTCATTTTGGTGCCTTGAAGTAGCTTCAGAAATCTTGCAAGAGCATCATCAGACTAAGAAGTTTGAGGGGCCTCAAAATTGGGTTCTGCTGTTACAAGTGCCTGAGAAACTTCAGTCTCAATAAAACTTGTGATACTTTGCATTGTTAAAAAGATTGTGGACAGCTGTAAATGCGATAGGAACCTGGGGAAGTCCTGAATAAGCTTTGAGTGTTTTCTGTGGGGTTTTTTTGTGCTTTTTTTTTTTCCTTTGTCCTTGAAATTCTGGGAAGAATGACTTCCTTTTCTGCCCAGTTGTGTGGTGACTCTCATTCAATGATCATTTCTTTCTCTAAGTAGCTTATGAAGTTCCTGCTCTCTTAGTCAAAATACTCTTCAAATGTGGGAAACCAACACCTTTCTCTGAATTAGGAGTTGTGCAAGTTATTCTAATAAACTGTCAGGTGATGGTAACCACCAGCTAGATTGTGTCTTTCTGCCTTGCAGCTGAAGAAGAATCATCTTCAGCAGTAGAGATATACGCTGCTTTCTGATGGCTTGTGTGCTTTTAATAGTAATTTATGTCTGTCATTCACACACATAAAACTTTGTTTTGTGGTCCCAGATCCTCTATGGAAGTCAAATACTTGCATGTTTGTACTTCCTTTATCCTTTCTCTTGCTATTGATCTTAATCACAAACTACTTAATTAAACAAACTTATCCACGGGTAAATAACACTTGCAAAAAGCAATGAAAAAGATGGTGCTTCTGAACATTGATAGGTCACTACAAGAAGGAATTTGAGTCAGCAGCTGCTAATGTAGTACATCAGCAGACATCTTTACAGACTTACCTGGCATGGTGAATTTTGCCTAATGCCAGAACCTTCTCCCTTTCCCCATTGCTTGGTGGAGATACCCCTTCTCACTTCCCTTTAAAACTACTTTCTTTCCCTGTTTGTCCTGTTGTGCTCTTAATTTTGTTATTGTTGTCTGCATGCTTTCTCTGTACGTCTCCTTCTGCTTGTAGTTTCCTGTGTATGAGGAAGGTCATCTGTCTATCTGATTTGCAAGAGGCAGCATGGTTTTCTTCCTGGGGGAAGGAGGAGCTGCTTATAGTGACCCCATCTGTGGGCAACTGGGCTTCTAGTAATCGTCTGCTGGAGTTTTGGTGAAGACACAGATCACAAAACAATTGAATGGTTTTGATTGAAAGGGACCTTAATGATCATCTAGTTCCACTCCCTCTCACCTGCTGTGGGCAGGGCTGCCCCCTACCAGCTCAGGCTGCCCAGGGCCCCATCCAACTTGGCCTTGAGTGCCTCTGGTGATGGTGCCCCACAGCTTCTCTGGGCAGTCTGTACTAGTGCCTCACTGTCCTCCGAGGAAAGCATTTCCTCCTCTCTAAATGTTCCTCCTCTCCCTCACCCCTTGACATATCATTATCTGCCTATGTAAGAAGCTGGTTTCCCTGAAGCTTATAAGCTCACTTGGAGTATTGCAGGAGGCCTCGGTGTGGTCTCCCAGTAGCCTTCTCTTTGTCATACTGAACAAGCCCAGCTCCCTTAGCCTTTCATCACAGGAGAGCTGCTCCACCCCTCTGATCATCTTCATGGCCTCTTCTGGACCTCCTCCAACAGCTCTGTATTGTTCTTGTACTGGGGGCCCTAGGCCTGAATGCAGCGCTCCATATGGGGCCTTATGAAGGGAGAGTAGGGAGGAATAACCACCTCTGTCTCCCTGCTGGCCATCCCTTTTTTGATGTAGCCTTGCGTTGGCTGTCTTGACTGCAAGCGTATGATGAGCTTTACATCCACTAGGCCTCCTAAGTCCTCCTCCCAGTCTCTTTGCATATGGAATTGCCTTGCCCCAACTGCAGCACCTCGCACTTGAACTTGAAAATCCATTGATGTTAGGAGGAATACAAAACTGCTGGGAGAAACTAGTGAATTTCAAGTGCAATGACTTACCCCTCAGTCATCACAACCCCCTAATGATACTATGTATTTGCCTGGAAAGGTTGGCCAATCTTTTGGAGATGCTGGGCAGCTGTACTTAACCATCTCAGGGCTGATAATATGTTACCCATGTAATCATAGTCCCGTTCTTTTGTCTGACGAGGAGAAGAGGAAGTGCTTACCTCCTAATTTCCTTTAAACTGGTATTGTGTTAAAAACTAAAGCTGATGTACTAGCCTTAAGATTAGCAGACTACAGCATGTCTAGGCAGGCATAAGAAGATGGTCTTTCTGTTGGCTTTTATTTTAACAAATAAAAACGAATTTTCTGCATCTTCTTTCCTCAAGTTCTTCCCCTTAGGTATGTGAAGTTTTGGGAAGAAGAGCAGTAGCTCTTCACTTCCACTATTCCTGATGTAGTACAGGAGGCTTAGGAGAAAATAAGTTAGCTGAATATGGAAGTGATGGGCAGCAGCATTAAGAGGCTTGCTGAGGCACTGATAGTAGATTTTGGAAAATAAGTTATCTTCCTCTTGATTTGCAGTTCTTTAACCTGTGCTGCATGATCACTGCGGTAAGGCTGCATCCTCTTTCATCTGCTTGCTTTTTTTCCCCTTGTGACTTGGTGAAGGACCTGGAAATGTGTATATGCTTTGGGGCAGGAAGAACTGTTTTTTTTATTTTAAAAAAACAAACAAGAATACTGCCTCACATTACTCCAGTTACTGCTTCTATAAGAGACCATAGTAGCATAATGTTTCTGGCAGTTGCCTGTAGAGAGATATAGTTCTCTTGCTGCTGAACTGCATACGTGAGGTTACTTATTTCTCTTCTGTCTCCTTGATCAGTCCTTTAGAATCAAGAACATGCTACAGAGCAACCTTCTTTCTCTGGTGCTGCTATGAAATGATGAAGAACAGAATTGGAGTCATTCCTGAGATACCAGACAAAGAAGTACACTACATGCTTGTAGTAACTCCTTTGAGTGACTGACTGACTTGAACTTTGCACCCTGAATCGGCCTTCTGTGGTGGTGAAGGTTTACACATGTACCTCTGTGGCATGTGTGTTCTCCAAGGCTGGAGAAGTGTTAAGGTGGTATTGCTTTGGGGCAGCAGAGTCTGTGTGGCAAACAGGCTGAGCCAGGTAGCTGCCCATTCAGATAATTCCAACATGTTGAGCTGCTGGAAGTGATGTTTCAGACTTTTAATTAATGTTACAGGTCCAGTTCTGCCTTTGAATTTGCCTGTTTCTTTTGCTGTACTTTGTTGCTTTTGTTGCCATTCTAGCCCAGCCCCTCTGGCCCAGTACATCATTTATGAGACCAAGTCCTGAAAGTTGGTTTGTGGATGTTTAGGGTAGTCCTGAGCAGACCTTGCCTTCTCAAGGACACGTGCTATGTAAGGAAAAGTTAAAATGTATCAGTTGATTCAGTTGATCTATGAAGAACATTTTTGTGCTCCTCTCTCTCTTTTTTTTTTTTTTTCTGGCATGCTGCAATAAATGGAATAGAGCCTTTCCCATTTCTTGTTTTCTTTTTTTCTTCTGAAAGATAGGCTACCTCAAGCATCCTTATGTTTACTGTGGAGCAGTGAACAAATAGGAACTCACTTGCATGTCTGTAGCAGGCAGCCCGCAGTGTGAATAGAACAGACGGCACGCTCAGAGGGTTGGATGTTGTGCAGACCTGCTCAAAACATAAAATCTTCATTCTTTCCCTTTTTTTTTTTTTTCCTTCCTCCCCTTGGGAGAGAAAGTGTTAATATTTTTTGTGCAGGTATTGAGTCTGGAAGTCTGGAAGTCTTACACAGGTGAGTTGTTTAATAGGTAAGGACTACTAGATTGCATTAGCTTGTCCCTGTTTGAAGAAGATAGGAGTGAAGAAATCTTGTTTCTAGGAAAGACCTTCAAAACTAACTTGTGAACAAAGCTCTGTACTTTATTTGTTACCAAGTTAGTGTAGACTACTGGGTGTCTTATGTGGCTATGTGTATCCTCAAATTAACCCTCAAAGCATTGGTCACTGGGACTAGCTCTTTAAATGCAGGGGAGAGAGGAAATGAAATGGGAAGCTTCCCATCTGCAATTAAGAGAAATAGACTGAGCACAAACCAGATAGTTGCTTCAGGGTTGGAACAGTTTGATTCTGGCACTTTTAAAGGCCCGTCTGATTAGAAAAGCACTGTGGAGAAAGTGTTCCTTTAAAACAATCATACAAATTTCTCCTAGAAATCCCACCCTAAATCTGCTTCACATTATCTAGCATCTCTTCAGGGATTTGAGACTTTTTTTTTCTTACAACACAGGCTGCTTGTTGGAGACAAGAGCATTGTTTCACCAGAGTTGTAATCTTCTATCTTCACGCAAGAGGGAAAAACATTGTTTTGCATCTCTGATATGATCCAGCCAGAAAACAGCTCTAGGGAAAAAAAAATCACAGTCCTTAGCAGCAGGGCTGTCTTTCTTTTTCTTTCTGTAAGTGCCACAGCATATGCTGCTCTAATAACTTGAGCTTAAACTCTCATGGAATGTCTCAAAAGTCCTTCTTAAGACTTGAGGTCATAACTTGCTGAAAGTTCAGAGGGATGTGTCTCATTTTCATAATGAAAAAAAAAAATCCAGGGTTATTTTGGAATTAGGTCTAGTATGAAACTGGTACAAGAGACTACTTTAGTACAGTAATTTAGTGACAGTGCAGCAGATTTGTGGCAGCTACTGAGAACTTTACACCTTCCTGTTCAAGTAAGCTGAAACCTGTTAAATTTCAGTTGTTGATTTCGATGGTGATAGTTCAAGCCTCTGTAGACTGCTTGTTTAAAATGAATAATTTGGCTGTACCTTCCAGTGGGAAATACTCAATAAACTTCACGTATTGTTTATTTTAGTTAGAATGAGCCTGTAGTAGTTTGGCATGTATCCCAACTGAGAAATATCATAATTTATTCAAGGGGCAGCTGCATCTTCTACTTACGCTCTTTCCAGGGGGATTGAATGTGCTTGTGTAACGGTCTTATGAGCTGGGTACCTCTTTTATCATGTAGACATGGTTTCATTGGGTATTGTCATGATTCATAGACGTGTCGTATAACTTTGCAGGGTCACTGATTAACCCATAGGGGAAATATTGAGGAGTGAGCTGAAGTTCAAGTCCAACTTTTTTCAGTAACAGAATGGCAGTAGAATGTTATCCTGTACAGTAGAAGAGGGATAATATAGATTCTTGCTATTTCTTTAGCTTGCCCATTATTCTGACTCTGTATAGTTTTTCTTATTCTCCAAGGTGTTTCTTCTACTTCTCTTAAAATATTTATATTTTTGGTGCAAGCATTATAAAGCACGTGAAAACTTAGGGAAATATAGTAAAAGAAAGAACAGTATGAAAGTGTTGCTCAGAAATGCTTTAAGTTAAGAATACTATGCATATGGTGTGATGTCACCCTATGATCTGAAGTATTCAGAATTCGGTGTTGGATTAAACTAAACCATTTAACTTGTGCTGATTTGTGAGTGGGGTTAAACATGAATTCTTCTATGGAAGAATTTCAGATACATCTGTGGCTTGAGGCTTATGAGCATTAGAAATTTAGCACAGTACTGTAATCAGTCCATTTTGTGCCACGTCTCCGTAGTCTTTCATTATTGACTATAGCTCCCACAGAATGAATACGTGTATTCTCATGTGGGTTTGTGGTGGTGGTAGGGAACCCTTATTATCTTGTTCTGAATCTGAACTACTCTTGAAAAACAGCCAGCTTCTACAAGTAACATGACTGTGTTTTTCTCCTAAAGGCTGAAGTTTCTTGTAAGACTTTTTTAAAATACATCTGCCTTAATGAGAAGCATACGTTCTTACGTCAGCACCTTTGCTGCCTTCAGTAAGGCAGATGGGGTATGTGTGCATTTTCAACCTTAATTACAGCTTATTATGGTCTATTTGAGAACTTTTGATGTTTTATTTTATTTTATTTTTTAAAGAAAAATGAGTATGCTATAAGGGTGCTGAAGGGGAAACCACTCAAATGCTAGTATGTTATCCGTGAGTTTGTGTTAATCAGAGGTGAATTAATAAGAAAACGTGTGCTTTCAGAGTGGTACCCAAAGTGCTTTTGCAAAGGAAGTGGGAGTGCCTAAAACTGATGTTTGTAGGCCTCCTAAGGCTGATAGATCTTATGTTCAGAACAGCAATCAGTGATTTGTGTGTTTGTCTTTATTAGTGGATGGGAAAGAGAAATGGTGTCAGTTCCTGTTCTTTCCTTCTCTGTAATAAGCTTGAATTCCAAGATTGTGCTTGTTTACTGTCGGGAACAGAAAAACTTTGTGTCCAGTCCTCCCTTAAGCCATTAAATGATTTTGGTAGGTAAATGATACTTTCTAAGGCAGAATCAGGAGAAAGGAGCATCTTGTCTTTGTAACAGAGATAGGAATCATTGTGCAGCTCTTTAATGCCCCCTTTCTTTCCCACCTTTTCAGTTATCTTGACAGCAAATCTTTTTATTATCCCCTTGCCTCCACTTTGAGCAAGGGGTGTTTAAATGAATTCCCTTGTTCACTGATGTGCTTTAGGAGAGCCGGGTATGATCTGGGGGTTCGGGAATAGAACAGCAGGATATACTTTGCCTTCAAACCTGCCTCTGGTTTTAATGTGATCCTTTTCGTGCTTGAGTACAGATGGGTGGTACTGGGAACTGGAAGCTGCCAAAAGCCATTCAGTTTTTCATCGTGGTACCTGGAGTGCTCCCAGAGGATGCTGAAGCCACGTGGGTGCAGACGTCAAAAAGCATGTGGAAGATAGAGATACCCTAAAGCTGGATTTGGGGCATAGTTTTGCTTTTGCCATCTGGATGAGCGGGACTTTTTCCTCACTCAGGGGATGTGTGGTACATATGAAGAACTTTCAGAGTGAATTGTAACCCTATTATAATCTGTACCTTAGGCAGGTGCAAGCTTGCTTAAAACCTGTGGAATAATTTTGATTCTCTGGGTGATGATAAATTTATGTTGTTTCTTGACAGCATTATGTCTTTGTAGTTCTAGTATCCAGCTTGCGTCTTGGGTGCATGCATATGACATCAGGATCTATTAAGATTTGTAGGGTGCAGTGCTAGTGCAATACAGGAGCTGACTAGCCAGGTTAAAGTTCCTTTGTGTTTTTTCTTTTTTCCTAAGATTGTCTGAAAGAGGAAGGCCTTTTTAGTGGCTTGAGAAATAGAATTGAGAGACTGTAAAGTAAAGATTAATGAAAATGTATTTGTTTCTTGCCTTGTTTGGGGGAACTTGGGTGACTTAATAGTCTGGAATTGCTGTGTATCTTAAGGTGCTTGTTAAAGTTGACTTATAAAAGGCATAACTTCTTAGTTTTACAAGTATTGAATTTGTGTGTATTATGGATTGCTTAAATACAGCATGGATTGCAGGAAATGTTAAGGGGGAAAATCTGTGGTGTTGAGTCATTGTTTTACTAGACTTCAAATTTTTTCTCATTACTTCATGAAATTCTCCTCTAATTCAATCTTTGTCTTTTGTCTTTGCTGCCTTGCAGGGTTGGTACAGTAGGCCTCACTAAACTTAGCTGCAACTAAGAATTTCTCCTACATCAACTGAGTTAAGGCTGATGCTCTTGTGGAATGTGGATTAAAAGTGCGTGCTAAGTTCCAAATTTCCATTTGAGAAGCGGAGAAACTAAATGTACCACAACCACCAGCATCAGGACAGCAAACCAAGGGACAAAGAATTTGATCCGCAGTGTTGATACATGTTAACTGGTTCACGTGTTGCTTAAGAGACGTTTGCTGGGGGGCGAGAAGTGGACATCAGCTGTGCGAAGTCATTTTGTTTACAAAAATGAGGGCTTCTTTGGAAACAGCAGACATTGCCATTGTGGCGCTGTACTTCGTGCTTGTAATGTGCATAGGTTTTTTTGCCATGTGGAAATACAATCGAAGCACCGTAAGTGGCTACTTCTTGGCAGGGCGTTCTATGACCTGGGTAGCGATTGGTGCATCTTTATTTGTGAGCAATATTGGAAGTGAACATTTCATTGGGCTCGCAGGATCTGGAGCGGCAAGTGGATTTGCAGTAGGTGCATGGGAATTCAACGCCTTAATGCTTTTGCAGCTTTTAGGATGGGTCTTTGTCCCTGTCTACATCCGGTCAGGAGTGTACACCATGCCGGAATACTTGTCCAAGCGTTTTGGAGGGCATAGAATCCAAATCTATTTTGCAGCATTGTCTCTAATTCTTTATATCTTCACCAAACTTTCAGTTGACTTGTATTCAGGGGCGCTTTTTATTCAAGAATCGCTAGGTTGGAATCTCTATTTGTCAGTAATCCTCCTTATTGGAATGACTGCGCTGTTGACTGTGACCGGAGGTCTTGTGGCTGTCATCTACACAGACACTCTTCAAGCTCTGCTTATGATTATTGGTGCCCTAACACTTATGATCATAAGTATTATGGAGGTTGGTGGGTTTGAAGAAGTTAAAAGAAGGTACATGTTAGCATCACCAAATATTACGTCTATCTTGTTAACCTACAACATTTCCAATACCAATTCCTGCAATGTGGACCCAAAGCCCGACGCTCTTAAAATGTTGCGTGAGCCAACAGACGAAGATATTCCCTGGCCTGGATTTCTGTTGGGACAGACTCCAGCATCTGTCTGGTACTGGTGTGCTGATCAAGTCATAGTGCAGAGAGTTTTAGCTGCAAAAAACATTGCTCATGCCAAAGGATCCACTCTGATGGCAGGCTTCTTAAAGTTACTGCCAATGTTTATAATAGTTGTCCCGGGGATGATTTCACGAATACTGTTTGCAGATGATATCGCCTGCATTAACCCAGAACACTGTTTTCAAGTCTGCGGGAGCAGAGCCGGATGCTCTAACATTGCCTACCCACGTTTGGTGATGAAACTTGTGCCGGTTGGTCTTCGGGGACTGATGATGGCTGTGATGATTGCTGCACTGATGAGTGACCTGGACTCTATATTCAACAGTGCCAGCACCATCTTCACGCTTGATGTCTACAAGCTCATTCGGAAGAGTGCAACGTCTAGAGAACTGATGATTGTAGGAAGAGTCTTTGTGGCATTCATGGTAGTTATAAGCATTGCCTGGGTCCCCATAATTGTTGAAATGCAAGGTGGTCAGATGTACCTTTATATTCAAGAGGTAGCAGACTATCTGACCCCACCGGTGGCTGCTCTGTTTCTTATGGGTATATTTTGGAAGCGTTGCAATGAACAGGGAGCGTTCTATGGCGGAATGGCTGGGTTTGTCCTTGGAGCGATACGGTTGATACTGGCATTTATCTATCGTGCTCCGGAGTGTAACCAGCCAGATACTAGGCCAAGCTTTATCAAAAACATCCATTATATGTATGTTGCTACAGCTCTGTTCTGGATCACTGGAATTGTGACCTTTATAGTGAGCCTTCTTACGCCTCCACCTACAAAGGAACAGGTTCGAACAACCACTTTCTGGGCTGTGAGAAACAGGAACGTAAAAGAGAATACTGCAAAGGGGGAGCGGTACAAAATACAAGAAAAGAACATCTTGAGGTGTAATGAAAATGCTAACCATATCATTCCAAACGGCAAATCTGAAGAAAACATTAAAAATATTAAGCCTGAGGATATCAATCTTCTGGTTACTTGCAGAGATGACAGCAACCCGGTGATTTCTGTAAGTCACTCTGAAGTCGAGACACCAGTTGATTGCTATTCAAATGGACAAGCGGCTTTGATGGGTGAGAAAAAGCACGAGGAAGAAACTGATGATAGAGAGAGACATTTGAAATTCATAGATTGGTTCTGTGGCTTTAAAAGTAAAAACATGAACAAGAGAGCTGTTCGGGAGATGGAGGAAGAGACTGTTTGTTTACAAATGCTGGAAGAGACTCCAAAAGTTAAACTATTACTAAATACTGGACTGGTCTGTGTCTGTTCGCTTGGAATATTCATGTTTGTCTATTTCTCTTTGTGAGTGAATAGTGAACTTTTAAGGGTATGGCTAAACATACAGAAGTTGATACAGGTCTCTGGAGATTTTTTTATTTTTATTTTTTCCAAGTAACATAACTGCAACCCAGGCATTGTTTACGCTATAACTGTAAAATCAACTCAACTTTAGCCTATTTAGAGACCATTTGAGACATGTTGTCCTATCTGCTGAAAGCAAGATGTGTTGTGTGGTGTCTCTCTCCCTCTTTCTTCCCTCCTCTTCCCTCATTTGCAGTACTAATCTTTTCTTTTTTTTCCATGTACATGTGTGTAAATATACCAAAGGCAGGCAGGTGGCTATGTTTGAAGTCAGGCAGTTCTAGAGTTCAGTCAACATTAAGATGAAGATAACAAGTAATCATTTACCTTTGTGTAAAATCTAAAACGATTAAAGCTATGTCGAAAGATTTTTGAATGCAAAGTTGTGATGCACATCATTGTATCGTTGTTCTTTGTAATGTAGCTGTGTTATCTTGGCCAACATAATACTTACGAATTTTGCTCATCACTTCCAGTGTTTTCAGCTTCTCAGTTCTCTTATGGCAACAACAGAATGATATTTTTCCTGTAGTAATTTGAAATGTGATATCTGTTAGTAGCTTTCTGTCGTTCTTCCCTGTAAGGAAATGTTTATCTTTTGATCTTTATCCTTTGTAAATTGCAGTACTGAAAAGCTGTTATATTTAAAGCAAAGAAACCCTGGAGATGACGAACTGGCAATGGAAGAGAGAGGAAAAGGGGGGTGAAAAAGGGTTCTTTTCATTGTGATTTTATAGTATATTGAAGTGGAAGAATATACATTCAATGCTGACAGTCCACAAAACTTTAGCCTTATATTGTCACTGACATAATTAAGGTTTACCTCTTTTTAGAGAAAAATCTATACATAGGCTCTACCACATGGGAGAAGGAGAAATGTTAGACTTCACATGTCTCAAGTTTAATAAACACAGTAAAATATAACTCTTTTTTTTCCCTCCATGATGGGGGAGAAAAAGGGAACGCTCCACAGCCTTATCGCTGCTGTATGTTGAGTCTGGAAAGGGAGAAAACAAAGGAGAGGGGAAGGGAAGTGGAGGTGAGGGGAAGAGGTGCAAAGTCCCTGTTTTCCAGAGTCACATCCAGGCTGCTTTTGGAACTCCTGCAGCAGTCTTTGCTCCTGAGCTTATCTGGGGAATTGTATGGGAGAGCCCAAGTGGCCAGGCTGAAACAGCGTGAGGGGCTGTGCCGCCAGTGCCCAATGTGTTTTAAGAGTCCAGAAATGTTTCCTATGCACAGTCAAATTCCTTAATAAACTTGAGAACAAATAGTTCTGTAGAGATGAAATTTGGGTTAATCTTGCCACTGACTGTTGGAGACTGTTTGTTTTCCAGTACAGTGGGTCCTGTAAGCTGCAGGCTGCTTAAGTAGCTTTTAGCAATATGATATATGACGTGTATTTTCAAGCAAACCAATTAATGTGGGATTTTGTGGAGGATTTTTTTGTTTGTTTTGAAATCAGTTGACTCCCATTAGCTCTGAGACTTTAGTTAGAGGATGAGATGTCTCACCTTTCTGCACTTCATTTAGTTGTTGCCATTGTGAAGTAGGATACTCTAACTGGAAATACAGTAGTGTTGGAGTATATCTAAGAGAGGAGAGTTACCATACCTGAGTCTTGGTGTAAATACACATTTTCTTGCAGTTTGTGGCTCACTTCATTCAGAAAAAAATATTTTAACTCCTCCTTAATGGTAAAATTCTAGTATATGAAGTATGTTAAAGGAATCTCAAGTTACTAATGGGGTGAGTTGGGAATAACGATACTGTATGTAAAAGACATCATTAAATGTTTCTATGCAGGATAAAATAATCTAGGACAGAACTTGCCTGATGTTACTGGAGTGAAAAATGACTTGTAGGATGAGAATAAGCCTCAGACTATCAGTATTTTCTTGAAAAGCTTAGATTCTAGTGTTCCAGATTTGGCACAGGGAAAGAGACTCACATGCTGGGCACCGTCCCTTACTAACTTGGCTTGTCTTTCTATCAGCAGCTGGTACTTGGGTTTTCCAGAGCAGTCTTTTTGGCTCTAATACTAACAAATGCATTACTACCTAACCTGTGCAGTTAGGTTAGCTCAGGGACCCTTCTGCTTGGCTGCCCTTGCTTCGTCCTTGCTTACTTTTTTTCCAGGGTGCCTTATGTAGTTATGAAGCTGAAGGCATGCTTTTAGTGCCACCTAAATAGCAATTTGCTTATAATGTGTTTTCCCAGGTTGTTTTTCCCTCCTCTTTTCCCAAGTCATTTGCTGTTTAAACAGAATGGAGTTTTCTCTCCGTTCTGTTTAAATAGTCAATACATGGGATGCGTGTATCCTGGTCAGTATAACTGTAGTCAGATCCATGGTCAAACTGATCCTTTGATCATCGTATGGAGTCAGAATCTTTCCCAAATGTACAGTGACTGTTGAATCTGAGATACTCAATATTCCAGTTAATACGTTCTTAATTTTGCTGAACTAACAAGTTGCCAAATCAATGTAAGTGATAATTGACAGGCAGTTAGAATCTTCATGAAGTAATACTCACCATTTAAACCGTTACAGTGAAGAAGCTTTTTAGCAAATTGTTTATTTGGTACTTTTTTTCCTCTTAAGTCATTTACAAACATTTCTATGGTACTCTCTGCCTGATGTCGGCCTCTTCAGTTGTGCTGTTTCCATGTCTTAGAGGTGTCATAGAACTTGCCCGATACTCTTTGCTGCATGTAACCACTTAACAAAATCCTTTTATCCCCCCAAACTTTAGGGCTTCAAGCGAACTGTTGGTGAGCAAACGCTTCAATCAGTCTAAGAGAGTATAGCATTAGAAGTTGCTCGAGGGTTTTTTTTTATAGCGTAAACATGCCTTTGCTAATTTTTTGGTCATGATCTACCTACAATCCTGGTTGATATGTTTGGGTCCAAACAGCAACTTTTTGGTCTGGTAGAACTGCAGTTTGTCCCGTTATAGACGACTGGTTCCATACATGTTAATGACTGGCCTCCTATGAGGTGGGACTGGCAAGCTCACAGGGGCAGAGCTGGGGGGATGCTTGGCTTCCCTCTCTGCAGCAAGGGGATTATTTATTGCCTTGAACTTAGAATGACAGTCTTGAAGAAGTCGTTTTGGAACTACACCTTTTTCGTTGTTGTTACCCTTAACTTATTTTTCTGTTAAGATGTCTGAATCTTCTCTCAGAAATCTGTTAGAAGCCTTTTATTTAAAAAAAGAAGAAAAAAAGACAAGCTAAGAAGAAGGCGGCTTCTTGAGAGCTTAAGAGTGCATTCTGGGAGATTATTCTTATTTAATTTTTTTTTTAATGAATGATTTGATGCTGTTCTCTGCCAAAGTTATTTTTTAATTATTTTTTTTAATTATTACTTTTACCGTTGTTCTTTTTTTTTTTTCACTTGTTTTTCCTGTTACCTTTTGCTAATACCTAAAAGGAAATGGCGAGAGTTTGTAAGAAATTAAAAATGGCCTTCAGTTATACCACTCGTGTATTTTTTTACTTCTCCAAATCTGTGCTTCACCCTTATCCCAGAAGGGCCAGCGTGAGACTTCTGATGCAAGTCATGAGAGTAGTGTAATTCAGTAGTGAAAAGGATTTCCCACAAGGTTACGGTGAATGGGCAGAGCCACCAGCGGATCTCTGCATGAACACTTAAAGCTAAAGCTGCTTACAACTTTAAAACGTACAGCTTTATTTTTTTTATATATATATTTTTTTAAATCCTGAGATAAAGGAGGTGATGGGAGATGCTCCCTTTTAGAGAACAGGATGCACGGGAGAGATTGGATGTGCTCTAACGCTTTTGAGGAAATCTTTGGATTTAGCATGTATAGCAAAGCAAAAAAAAAAAAAAAGCAAAAAAAAAAAAAGCTCACCTGTTAATTTGGTATTCTGTATGTTCTGTGCCCTTAAATGTAATTGTTTTGAAAATAAAACTAACCTTGTTACGTGATGTTAAAAAGCAAACTTGTGTGCAATGTTTTAAATTTTTTTTTTTAAAAAGAAAATGTTTGTATATAATTAAATGGTTTAATGTGCTTTAATTGGCCTAAGGTAAAGAGTAGTCCTAGAATGTAAACATATATAATTAGAATTTCTGATTTCACTGTGAGATCTCTGAATTCTCTTGTTTTGCGAAGTGGTTTGTTTTGTTTACAAAACACTTTCAATTATTTCTTTTATGGTGTTGGTTCAAAGGCATTTGCTTCACTTCTGTTCTAATATTGAATTCATGGTATAGTGACATCTGGTGACACTTAGCATTATCAGTTTCACTGTGTAAAGTCAGACACTTTGAGCAAAAATGGTAATGATATGACAATTCTCTGTGTCTATGAATACACGTTTTTAAATGAGGTGGTTATAAAAATAGTTGCTGTGCAAAATGTTAGTAGTCTTCTTCAAGAAGAAAGCAAATTTTCTAATATCACTAGAGCAGTCTTTTCATTCATCTTCTTATTTTTGAAGCACAGTGTCAAAGTGATGCTGCTTTACCTTGTATTTCTGATATAATGTTTTTTTAGATATCTGTGAGGTATTTTTGTTTTTTTGTTGCTATTGTATTTTTCTGCAGATTTTATATAAAATGAACTGCCTTTTTTTTTTTAACTATTCAACTAAAATACATTTCAGACCAAAACCAAATGATATGAGCTATAGCATTTGAAATCTGCCTTTTTCCTTGTCCCTTGTTTTTTGTTTTTTTTTTTTTCTTTTTCTTTTGTTTTTCATTTGTTTGTTTGTTTTGAAATAAGCCAAATGGGCATGTAGATAAGATCGCTATAATGGATCCAGGTCTCTTTTGGTAAAGTGTTATTTAAAGGTCTGTTAAGATCTTATAAGACAATATACTGATAAAAATTATTGTAGTAGGAATATAGTTTTAGAAGTGTTAATGAGATTAATAAAGCTTAATTATACTTGTAAGTTGCTACTGTCCATAATGACAAGCTTTTTGTCATAGAAACGATGTATGATAAATTAATTTTGGTCTAGTGTATAGAATGATCATATTGCTATAAATCTTTGAAGTAAATCTGATGCAAAATTTTCATAGTTAGCATTGCTGGCCCTGTGTATACTGTTCTTTGTATACTGTATGCATATTATTTCGCCTATTGCATTAGTCTTCAAACTAAAACTCTTATTAGAGAGTATTTGGATACTTCAGACTGTGTTTCTTGCAGTTTACATTCCTTTACCATGGCATTTTGTCCTGTCTAAAAGTATTGTATGGAAATGTTTAAAACTTCTGTACAAAGTTTCAATAAAAATAGAGGAAAAACAAGAATAGATATTTGTGAAGCTATTTTGGAGAATCTCTCATAATTATGTCTCATATATTCTTGCTTGTAATGAGCTTTATGTCCGCATATATAAAGAATATCTCCTATTTTGCACTTGTTAATAAAGGCAAACCTCTTGAAGCAGGGCACGGGCATTTTCTTGACAGAGTTTAAAACAACAACAACAAACGAGAACAAAGCAGGACTTTCAAACTGCAAGAAGAACTTAGGGATCCAAGCTGTAGTTGTAGAGTTTAGGTATGGAACTGTGGGGAGGTGGGCTTATGGGTGAGACCTGTGGGTGGTGTGGGCTGCTCCTTCTGCAACCTGAAGGTCAGGATGCCAGCCAGCAGCAGGGAAAGGCTAGCTGCCAGATGCACCCTGCAGAACAGCTGCTTGCTTAAAGCAGAATATGGGTGAGCCCGTAGTTAGTGCAGGCTTGTCAGACACAGGATAAAATTGTGCTTTTGTTTTCTTTTATATACCAACTGCTGCTTCATTAACCAGTTTGTGAATGAGACGGGCATCATCTTATTTGGTTCTGGAGTATTCCTAAATACCTGCATTTGTGCTTTGGCAACCCTCTGGGAACATCACAGCTTGTAAGCCTTGGTGTGTCTGCTGTTAATTTCCAATTGCGGTTTGAAAATTGGTCCTAGTGCCTGAGTCCCACAATAGGCGTGCTCTGAGAATGATGAGTGTGATGCTGTCTTCTGTTTCATAGGAAGCAGTTACGGCTTGGAGTAGTCAGTGTTAAGGTCCTTGCCCATGGAGTGGGAAGGATACTTACTCAGGATGTTTACTTGGAAAAGATTAAAATATCAACAGATCTAGAAGAGGGGGCCAAATGTGCGTCCTCCCCTTCCTTCTCTCCTTGTCCCCCGTAAGGATGTATTTGAGCTAATAGCTATGGAAAGTGCGGTGTTAGTCATGGTTTCTTTGTTGGCCAGTGAAGAAAGTGGGGCAGGTCTGTGGATTAGACAGCTATGGAATGGTGACAGTAGAGTAGGAGCAAACTATGGGAAGGACATGAAGCAGATCTTCAGCTGTAGGAAAATGTTGCATTCATTAAATATTTTTTTGATATACTCTTGCTGCTGCGTTTCAGAAGCAAAGCAGAAGCTTGGCTGATGTTTAAAGAAATGGGTCCAAAACATCTTTGGAGAAGAAAGCTTTGACTCAGGATACAAAATAAGCAAAGATTCTTGCCTGCAGACTTGGCGTGGATTTGTGACTTACGGGAGGGAGAGGAACTCATGCTTTTGTTAGCTGTTAATTAATTAGTTATCTAATTGGTCTATAGGGTGATCACCCAGTGAGCAGCTTTCCATTTCATTGGTTTTAAAAGAAGATCAAGAAGCATTTTTGTCACCTACTGGTTCTATTTGTGTTAATTAGCAAAGACTCCCGATACCCAATTTACTGAGACCTTCATATTTCTCTGGGTGTGGATTCCTGGCCCAGGCAAGTTGTGGGCAGGCTCTGTAAATGCTGCAGCAGCATTTATTTTGAGGGTTCACTGGAAAAACTCAAGGAGAGGGTGGTAATAAGTACTCTGCCTACTGGCGCTAAAGTGAATTCTCCTTCCTTGGATGTGGTTGCCCTAGTTTGCACTGTGCCTATGTTGTGCCAGGAAAGTGAGCAAGCCAGAAAGTTTGAATTCTGTGCTTTTTTTTTTTTTTTTTTTTTTTACCCTACCCACCTAGTAAGCACATTTAATCAGATTGAACTTTGTGATTTGCTTCATGCTTTTTGGGGAGCATGTAGATGAATAGGAATAAGGTGGTGATTTGAATTCATGACTGTGATGCGTATAACACTTGAACTAGCTAAGTAGTTTTAATACTTATATAGACCTTGAAACTAGTTTTGTAAATTAGTTTTGAATCTCTGTATGTATGTGTAAATATATATGTACAAGGGCTGCTATGGAAGTAGTGCCTCCTATGTTATTCTATTGGCCCATGACATTAGAGGTGGATGTTGGGGGTACAGCAGTAGAGGTTGAACCTTCCCACCAATATCCCGTTTAATTTTGTTGTGGTATGACAGATGGCAGCAGAGGGGCAGTCTGAGACAGTGGCATCTGAATTGGAAGCGTGTATAAAGCAAAGGTGTGGAATTGATTTCATCCATGCAGAAAAAATAGCACACACTGATATTCATCAACACTTGCTGAACATTTCTGGAGACCGAACAGTGGATGTTAGCACTGTGAGGCTGTGGGTAGTTTATTTCAGCAGCAGCAACATTGATATGAAAGATAAGCCATGTTCTGGGTGGCCATACACAGCTGTCACCATAGAATAAAGAGCATCTTGATCAGCACATACCTGCTAATCAGTGGATAACTACTAGGGAACCGTGTATGGAGCTGAATATTGCACTAGGGGGGTCCCACTCATGTTCACACAGGGACAGAGAGAATCCTGTATGTAAGTTTGTCAGGACCTGTTGAACCAATACCGTGTGATCCAGGAAACTGTTACCTGCAGTCTTGTTTCCAGAGATGAGATGTGATGTCACCCCTATGAGCCAGAGTCAAAATAGCAGTCCATGGAATGATGATGTGAATTCCCCAATGAAAGAAGATGTTCAAGACACAGAAGCTAAAGTGATCTGCATTGTGTTTTGAGTTAGAAAAGGGGTGATCCTTCAGTATTTCCTGGACAAACCATAAACTTGATCACTACTTTGCAATGCTGACTGACCTGAAGGCTCAAACTTGTGGAGTCAGGCAAAGGAGATGACTACCTTTCTCATGCAACACAATAATGCTAAGCCCCATACCAGTCTGAAGACCATCGAGCGTGCTACCAATCTTAGGTGGACTGTCCTGCCACACTCACCATATTGCTCAGATTTGGCATGTTCTGACTTTCATCTGTTTGGCCAATGAAAGATGAACTGCGTGGGCAGTGTTTTCCTAGCAGCGAAGCTGTCATAGAAGCTGTGAAACAGTTGGTCACCTCCACTGGTGCAGATTCTTATGAGAACAGCATGCAGGCTCATGTTCATTGCTGGCAAAAATGCATGGCTGATGGTGGTGACTATGCTGATAGATAGCATTTTGTAGCTTGGAATTTGCTCTACCAAATAGTGCTATTGTGCTCTTTCTTGCAGTTTCCATTGAAATCATTGAGGCATTACTTTCAGAGTAACCTATGTATATATTGTATATAGGAAAAACTGGCCAAGAAGTTGTCAAGGTTCAGTTTCACTTGTGCGCACCAGTATAATGAAAACAGTGTGATTTCCACCCTACATGCTGTTCTGGTTTAGAGTCGAGGTCAGTTAATCTTCTGCAAAAGCAGAAGGATTTTAAAATTATGACCACAGTCCTCACACAAAATCTTTGTGGTTTGTTACTTACTATGTTCATTTTTTGTAGTCCTGGCTCTCATTATACAGCACTAAGGGTAACTGTGATGGGTATAACAGCTAATATTAGGAATCGGATCTCTAGTTCTAGTACTTAAAATATTTCTCTCACTCAGTGCCTTAGGCTAGTGCTAGTTGTACACTCTGTGTCTGGAGTTTGGATCTTTGCTGGAATACATCCCAAGACTCAGTGACTGCTGTGGATGTTTTGGAGGGGTAGATGTAGGCTGTCCAAAGACTGGAACTTTAAGTCTTTGATCTGGGGCTGTTGAAATTAACTGTCTGTGTACTTTGCAGCTTATGGCTCTCAACTGAACTAGTGTTTGTCTTCTGGAAGGGATGCAGTGCCAGCTTCCTTCCCCATCTCACAGCTTTTCTCCAATTACAGAAGTGTGAAAGCTGACTTGAAAAATACCTAGCATGCAGAATGTGTCCAGAGTGATTATAGTGAAAGAATCTCTGTGGGTTTTGAGCTGCCAGTGTGTGTGCCATGTCAGACAGCGATCTGTTCCCTGCAGGGAGAAGTACCAGACTTGATATCACCTATTCAGAGTTGGACAGGGAGGCAGCATGCATTTTAAATGCTTGTGATGCTGCGTGCTCTTTGCAAAGCAGCAAACCATTCTTTTTCACAATACTGATAGCTTTGTCCCTGAAGCATCCAGGAAGGCAGTGTCAGTAGCAGCGTAACAGTGTTTTGATTTGTGTCCCTTCTCCAACTTATACAGAAGCTAGTGAATTGAGGTGATAGGCACCTGAAGGAGTAAGCTGTGCCTTTGGGCATCTTTTTCCTTCAGAATGCTGACAGCAAGGGAAATGATTGGCTTTGGCTTTGCTTGGAGCAGCAGCCATTACTTTTGGAGCCCTTCTGTCCATAAGTCTTCCATACTGGTGTTAAATTTACAGGTGAATATAGAAGGTGAATTAAAATTGGGCTTGTCTTGAGATGTTTGATAATACATATGACGTTTTTAAGAGGTTCTTAGGATTCAACTTAAGTCTGTTGTTGAATGGTTCAGTATTTGTATGAATTGCCAGTTGCGTTAGCAGCAGCAGCCTGTTTTTGTAAGGCTTATGTCACACTAAACATCTTAATAGGTAAAAGAGCACCAGAGGTCCTCTTGTCGAGAGAAGCTATAAACAGCTTTCTCAAGAAAGCAGTAAACTGTAGCTGCAATGTGTGAAGATGGGAAAGAAGACAGAGCAAACCTTTGCTCTCTGTGGTGTTTTAAGATCCTGATTATATCTAAATATGTCATACATGGGGTTTCTGTTACATACTCATCTAAGGATGACTTGATTCAGATCTTGAGTAGACTAGACTTCATGATGTAGCGTGGCTTTACGTTTTGTTTGTCTCAGGCTCTTTTTAAGGTGGATCTTTGATGCTGGGCACTTCCCTCAAGTGCTTGAGGGAAAGGAAAAGTTCTTGACGTTGGAAGTTTCAGGGTTTTTTAACATTGTCAGCTGACTGCTTTGGGAACAGCTGGTGACCTAAATTGGCAAACTGTATAGTGACTTATGCACTCCTTATATACACAGGTAGAGGTTTAATGATGAGAAATGCTGAGATGGTAAAAGACGCCTCTTAAATGTGGTTCCAATCTTCTGTATGACAAAACTGCAGAAAATTTTCCTTGACTTCCTGATTTTTCTGCTCTTCCAGTCATCTTTTTGTTCAGTTCATTGGAAGACCTTTACTTTTTGATCTTAAACCTGGCACATGTGGAAAGAATGAGAGCTGTAGGCAAGAGCAGGGAGTTGTAAATGTGGATGTGATGCAAACATGGGGCAGAAAAAGGTGTTTGGAAACAACTCCCACCATTAGTTGGTTTTTTGCTTTTGCTTTTCTATTTGAACCTATTTAAGCTTAATAAATATACAAAATAAGCTTGATGAAGTGTACTTCGCACCTTTGTACTTGTGGTTTCCGGTAAGCTTGGTCTGAGCATGTTTCCATTAAGTAGACCTTACCTTACTATGAGTGTTAGATTTGAGTCCACGTTGTAATTCATTGTGGTTGAAAAGAAGAGGGTAAGTTTCTAAATGACATTTTAAGGAAGCTGTTTAATTGTATCTCAGGTAGTATCTACTTATTAAATCAACTATTTCTAATAATAAACCACTGAAATGGCCTTGAGTCACAGAGGATTTGGTTACAGTTGGCAGTGTTATTTAGTTGAGAATTACAAGACAAATTCCAGAATTCTTAGATATTATCAGAGTTGATACTTTTAAAAATGAACTAAATGTAAGTCATTTCACTGTTGAAATTAATGTTTTAAATTATCTGAAACCTGACATTTATCTGGTATTGGTACTGCTTGGGTTTAAATTCAGTTTTGTAGATTTAGTAATTCCCTTGATCGTAAACTCTGAGTTAAAAAAAAATCTTGTGGGATTTAGATTCTTTGAAGAAGAAAGGTGGATTTGGGGACAGAAGAGAGATTAGCAGCACTTTGACTTGAAAAGTTGCTTTGTTTGCATACAGGCCTCTGGCTTCAAATTCTCATTGGGTGTAGTTGCTAATTCCTTGGCTTAACCTCCATTAAAATGCTGATTAAAGAGCTGTTTTGAGGATGTGGTGTTATATTAAATTCAGACTGAGTCAATTTTGATCACTCCCCCATACTTATTTATAGTGACTTACTGTCTAAAACTTAACTATTTTCCAAACCCATTTCTAGAGTATCTTCTAGAGTATATTGGCTTGGCCAATAAATGGAAATACAAACTTGGATTCTGCCATTTGTTCCTTACTCTATGCCTAGTAAATTATACTGTCATATCTGGTTCTGTTTCTATCTGGTGCTACCCTATGACCAACTTTCCTTAGATAGTTCCCTTCCATCCCCTGCCTGGCTTTGAACATCCAGCCAGGTGTCCTGACTCCTCAAATTTTTGTTGTTTACTTTCCCAAGACTCTTCTTACATTCAGAAGTCACATGCAAATGATTTTTTGTCATGGGTGCAGCACAGCTAGCACACTTACTTTTCACTTGATCTACCACTTTTATCTTTATTTTGGTCATTTCTGAGTAGTGCATGTCTATCACTGATTGTACTCAACAGCTACTGTTCCATGTTGTTTATGTTTTTATGATGATTACAGCTTCATATCTTGCACCAGGAGTTCAAGCTTGTTCCTTAGACAGATACAGGACACTTAGTGACATCATTGCTTTTCATGCCTGGCTACAGTTTTTACTAATATTAGCAGTATTTTTTTTTCTTTGTTCCCAATTCTTAATCTGCTGATTGTTTTTTCGTCTTGTGTAGTGAAGCAGGGTGTTATAGTTACATGATTTTCTCTAGTTTCCTGTCATTTCTCATTGTAAAGCTCATTTTCTTTCTTATGCCAGTGTTGATCTCGACAAGTTTACAAATCCGTGTTTTTATCATTTTCACTAACAAGTTTTTTAGTGTTTAATTACATATTCAGTAACATTGAGTTGTATTTTTTTTTTTCTAGTTTAACTGCTTTTGAATAGCAGCTTTCTTCTAACCATATTTTTGCATTTTTTGATTTCCACCTCAGTAAGGAATCCCAGAAGAACCTTTTGTAACTGCTTATCAACCAAAAAAAGACATAATTTTATGCTACTGTTACTACATGGAAGGGAATTTGAAGGCAGTCATACTAATTATGATGAAATTCTTTTTGTTTAGGAGGGTGCCCGCTGATTTTAAATGCTTTGTATTAACTGAGTGAGTAGTCAGAAGCACTCAAATGTAGTCCTAACTAACCCTTCAAACTAAGTATTTGGTGCCCATTTCCCTTTTCCTCTCCAGTTTCTTCTAGGACAAGAGCTTTGGTGGCTTGAGAAGGCTTCTTTTTCAGCCAGTTCTTTTTATTACTGTTCTTTTGACTTTGTCATCTCATGAGCTCCCTCTGGCCAGCTAACTAGATGAAACTCGGAATAGTGCTGCAGTCTTTTTAGATGGCTCTAATTTCAGCCACAGAATTGTCCTTTCCTTTAGGACTGGATGCGAGTCTCCTTGTTTTTTTCGGAGATGTCAGCTTTGCCCAAGCTCTCTCTCAAACTCTTGCCAAGTTTCTGCCCCACCTGAGAAACGCATATTATAGCTTCAGCTGATGAGCTCACTTCCATTTAGCCTCCAGTAGGACAAAAAATTCTATGCCTTCAGCATGTTGCCCATTTTTTTTCTGTTTCCCAGTTTTTTAAATATACATGCTTAGTGCCATCTGAATTCTTTACAATCAATGAAGACTGTAGTAGAGTTTTTACTCATGCTGGTGGTGTATCATAAGTTCCCCTCACAAAGAGGTGGTTGGAGCTGTGTTGCAGTACTTACTGGTTATTACTGTGCATTTGTGGCTTTGATCCTGGGCAACAGTTCACTGTACCCCTCATCTGTTCCTATTTTTGCAATCAGTTGAGATTCTGAAGAAGTCTGTGCATTGAATAACTTTCTGCTCACTCATATGATATTTATGGTACACTGAAAAGAGCCACAAAAGCACATACCCACACTGTAACTGTAGGACTTCTACTAATCTTTGACTCAGGGAGGCTTTGGAGTGAAAGAAGGGGTGCAGTGTAGACAGTTATGATTGAGTGATAAGCTCAACTTTGCATGGAGGCTGTCTGCATTTGTGGGCTATGGTGATGGTGGGCCCAAAGGAATGGCTGTTTGTGGAAAAGCACTTAGTTATCTTGACATATGTAGCTACTGCAGTGTTGGTGGCAGCAGCATGAAGTTCTCTGCTCAATGCAACCACAGTGTTTCTCATCCATGGAGAAAGCCAACTGTAGACACAAAGTATCTTTTGCAGTGTACCCCTCTTGTGTTTGACAATTGGCTACAGGGTTAACAAGCTAGTTAGCACATTTTCACTCGGGCAGCTGTACGTTTTAAAAGCATAGGGTAGAGGGTTGAGGAAGTTTGATCTGTAGATAACAGTCCACTTTTCCTGGGGCGGTTTTCCAAGTATGTATTTTCCAAGTAAAAGCATTTGGAAAATCTGCAGTGACTTCCCCCCTCTTCCTTCCACATCCATAATGAGATCACTAGTTCTGCATCTCCTGGAGAATAAGGTAATTACTTATGGCCAAACGGTGAATGGAGTTCACTGATGAAGTTCACTGAGTTCACTAAGGATGAACCTGGTTGAAAGGGCTCTGGCTTAATTATGCACCCAGGAGGATGAACAAGGGCTAGAATTGCATACCGGGGCTTACATGCTCTTTCTAACACTTCCTGCTCTCCAGCATGGGTATTCTGGCACTGGCTGCCATTTGCTCCTGTTTTTTTGTTGTTGTTCAGTTTATTTTATTTTAATTTATTTTATTTTCCCTCCTTGCTTCTCCACAGTTGTGGTACTAGAATAACTGCTGGCTGTTTAGGAAAAAATGTTGTGGCTTCTGGGTTGGGAGCCAGGCAGTACCATTTCCTATGTCCTCAACTGGTCTGGCTCTGAGGCAAGCCAAGGAACCTGTGTCTGTGGATATTATGGTTAGCACAGGCTAGCCTATATATAGTTTGGTTGATGGCTTCAGGCAAGCTATGGTGAACCATGATCTTTTTTGGAGAGGAGGAATGAGAGGGATTGCAGTGACAAGCTTTCAAAACCAACAATTAGTTTATGTTTTCAAAGTACTTCCACAAATGGAGAGGTTGCAAAAAAGTGTAGTATTTTACAATTCTGAATGTAGAAATCTGTGGCTTTCTTTTCTTGTTCTTTTTGTTTTGTTTTGCTTTTAAATACATAGGACGTTATCTTAGATTTCATTGTGTTTGGAAACTGCACATCATGTTGGACATGCTGCCACTCAAGGAAAATGCTGATTTGTTGGCAAGTATAAAAGATACAGAAAACCTAAGTGTCACTTGAGGGTAGGAGGGACGCAGAGGAATAAACTTATCCAATATGTTTAACTTAAGTAGGCATGGTTGTTATAGAAGGGTATATCATACACATCCACATCTGGACATGCTGCTGATTGTCTAAAAGTCTCTATCAATTATGGTCTCTTTTGAACAGAGCTCTGTTTATGGATCAGAATTTTTTGTCTGAGTGGGAAACAAGTAGCAACAGTAAACCCAATGATATTTTTATTCATTAATCTGACAGATTTTTCCTGTGGTAAGTGCTTGAGCACCACAGAGGCTTCTGCAACGAAAGCACACACAGCACACAGAAGAAGACTTGAATGGCAGATCCTATTCCTTTCTAAGTATGTCTTTTCCAGCCTAGTGTTGGAAGCTCTACAGGTGTGCCGCAGTACACAAAATACTGAAGCTGTTAGAGTAACTACCCTTTCTTTCCTAAAGCTACTTTTTTTTTTTCATTATTAATACAAGTAAGTAAAATCCTAGTGGTCTTTGTCAGATTCTTATTTTGAAGTCAGAACCTCCTAGAGAATGATACTTGTATCAGTGCTTTTGTTTGACAAAAGCCGTAGTTGTTATTTTTCTCCTTTCTTGAAGATGGATTTCTGGTACAGTTCTTGCAGCATGAACAAATGGATGTCATTAACAGTTTTGTCTCCCTGCTTTTTGGATTGTCTGTGCAACACTATGAAGCAGACACTGTTAGAAAGGTGTATCACCTGCAGCTCTTGATTTGGATGAATTTTGAGTGCTGAGATCCTGTGTTAATGGAAGTAGCATAAAACTATCTAGAGTTTGAGCCAGATTCTCGTATCTTTGTGTCTTTCAAGTTGTGTCAAAGAGCTGTAAATAGCTTGAGAAAATAGTAGTTCATGGAAAAAGTATTGAGAGGAGCCCCAGCTCTGCTCTCATTCCATTGTGTTACAGCATTTGTGGAGTGTGGAGGATAGGGTCAAGTAAGGCCAAACTGTTACCTTTTTCTGACTGTTACTGATACTTCTCCGGTAGTAGAAATTTGAACAAACATTTTTTATTATGATAAAAGAAAACATGAATGTTTTGGAGTTATTGTGAAAAATGCCACTTGGTCTACTTGGCTTTCCAGATGGCATGATTTATATGTAGACTTTGACTTCATGTGAGGGATGTATAGTGTACCTGTCTGTCTGCCAGTCTCTCATTCTGCCAGTCACTCATTCATAAGTTTTGAACACACTGGTTTTGTTGCAGGTAAGCTTGAAGGAAGAGACTGACGTCAAATTTAGACACCTGAAGTGTTTGTGAGAACAGCTTGCTTTGTGGCAAGAAGGCAAAAAGATCTCCTAAGTCAACAGAAAAATGATTTCTGAGCTTAAATATGATTTAAATTAATATAGTGCAATGCATAAACTGTTTTAACAATGTCTTCACCCTAATTTTTCACATTGTGACAATAGATACCTTTAGTATTTGTCTCTTGTGAGAAACATTAGTTTTAATGCACTGAAGAACATGGGCAAGGTAGTGACATTTCTTCACATGTGGACTTACTTGTCTGGTTGCTTTGATGGTTTTACAACATAACCTAAACATACATTGAAAACAAATCCCAGTCATTTTTGCTTGGGGTCTTTGTGTTAAAAATAAATTTCCCATACAGTTCATCTAGCAGGTGAAGAGGAAATAAAATTTCTGATTTATAGTTAGGAGCAGTAGGTGCAGACTCTTGACTTTCACAAGTCAATTAACCCATGGAAACAAGAAATCATTTCAGAATATCTGTGCTCCTGGTCTTTCCAAGAGCAGTCAACATTGCAGAACGTTGCCTGTTGAACGCCTTTACACTGCATTTAGAAGCTCTTTCTTATCGCCTTTCATCCTCCGCAAAATGAGAGAGAAATTCTATACGCTGAGGTGTGGACTACACCACATTCTTACTATAAGATTATGGTACCACCTTTTCCACCACTTTCCATTAAGAGATTCGGATGCTAAACAGCCCTTCTTTTTAGAGTCACGAGGCTAACTTTGAGTAATCTTCTTCATTAAATGATTGAAGGATTACGGAAGATTTTTTTTTTTCCTGCCCGAGAAAGGGCAGTACTTTGAAAACCAGCTCTTTCATTACTTAATCATTTACAGCTATTGCCATTTCCACAGACAATTAGACTTGGGAATATACATTGATGTGAAATTTTGCAGGGAGCTGGGAATGACACTTTGTGGTTTGTTTTGTGTTCAGTTTGATGTCCACTTGCTTTCCTTTCCCTGCAAGAGATTGGTTTTTTCAAATACTTGTCACTGGGAGTTTACCAAGTTTGCAGTTGTTTTCAAAACATCGTAATTTATACTTTATTAACATTTTCATAGATATTACTAAGTGTTGCTGCTGAAATCATTGCATTAAGCAAGAAAATGTTGCATCTGTTTCACCTACTGTTTTTTGGCTGCCCGTTCCTCATAGTTGTTCTTCTGAGAAGTGAAATCTCTGCATGTTAGACTAATTACTGCATGCTGGTTCTTCTATTCTTAAACAGGCTTGAATGTCAACTAGGCAACTGTAATGAGACATGCAGCAATTTAGGCAAGGGTCCAAATGTCTATTACATGTGTGCTGTTGAAGTGATGGTGCAAAGTGAATGTAGTGCTAATCGTTATCTCCAGCAAGCCACAGATTGGTATTCCCCATAATGTTCACTTTAAATGTTTTGATGAGCAATATTAACTAGCATCAGTGGTCCACGGGTCTTTCAAACTGATGTCAGTTCATAGTTGCTCTTTGCCATACATATTTACTTAGACCTGTGCAAGACCTGTACCAGGTGAGTTAAATCCATTGGTTACTAGACATTCCCTTCTGGTACTTAGCCATACAAATGCATGTGTTGATTGTAATCACGTAATAAGAATAACGAGATTTGTGTACATTTCCTGCTCTCTTTTTATTTTTTCTCTCTTAAAAGCCTGAGACTGCAGCTGTGCTGAAGCGCACTGTAGAGGCTCTCATGGAAAGAGGAGCCATTGTGAGGAACCTCGAAAACCTGGGAGAAAGGGCTCTGCCGTATAAAATCTCCAAACACAACCATCGCCACAGGAGAGGAGGGTATGCATGATGCATTTTTTCTTAAAAGCCTTTCAGTGCTCCTATAAAATGTACTTATGTAACTGTCATCGTCTAGTCTTCCTTGTGCTTTTGGGGAGTAGATATGCAATGTCTGTCACCTCAGCAAGGCTTTGCGGGGCTCTTTGTGCATGTGTTGCCCTGTTTTGTGCCTCTTTGTTTTGCCTGGTGTTGGCTTCTTGTTCATTTTTAGATGTCATGTTGTGTGTGGCCCAAGTTCAGGCCTTCAGAACTGCTTTCCCTAGTGTACACAATGTTATTTTGTTAGGGCGTTTTTACGTAACTGTTTTCCAAGCCAGTCAGGCTGTTTACTGATAAAAGTCTTACTTAATCTGCTGGTTGCTAATTGGCAAGATTGATTCTTTTTCTCTAATGCATCTGAACTAAATGTTAATCACCATATGTATCCCGTAGGACTTGTGTTTGTGGTACAGTTGTTAAAGATGACCATGTAAGTGCAGCTCGCTCAGAGGATAAATGGTTCCAATTGCCCCCAGAGACGGTTCTCAACTGGCCCATCAGGTGCCAGGCTTCTCTTGGGCTGGCTGGGTGGGTGCTGTGGGTTTCACCCCGATCGCTCATATTGGTGTTTATTGTCCCTTGGACTACCTCCGACATGGAAATGGAGGCTGGCTCTCCTCTAAGGTTGAGAAATGTTGCTAGGCAACCTGTGCTATGCGGTGCTGGGCCTGCCTGCGGTAATCCAAATAACAATTAGCTGCACGCTTCTCCCATCCTTTCAGTGCAGCCGGCTGTCATCGGGTGGCTGACCAGCATGTGTGCCACCTTCCTTGTTAGTCATTTGGTACTAGAGAAAATGAGGTGATTCCAGAGGTGTGCTTTTTATGAACTCCTCCTTAGATCATTTCCTGGGGCTCTGCTCCCTCTGCTGAAGACCTCTCCCTTCTATGAAGAGGAGCACAGCAGGCTGACAGAAAGGATAGGGAGGGAAACCTCTGTGGTGTGCCGGTTCCTTACCAAAGGCAATGGCACTATGGCCATGAATTTCTTGCACCCTTGCTCCATGGTGCCTGTGATAGTCTGCATTCAAAATGATCCTGTATGTTTTGCATTTTAGTCTGGCTGTCTCCACACAGGAGCTAATCAAGGCCTTGTCTCAAGACAGAATTATTAATTACCTTATTCTTTTCAGGGTGATTAAGCAAAGTGAGGAGCTAGGATAACTTATTTTATTATAGATGGGAGTTAAGGCTGAAGTTGAGACATCCAGGTTTTCTTTTAGAGCACTTAACACCTTGAAACACTTTACCACCTTGGATCACAGTTTCCCCTTGGTTTGAATAGCAACAATTTGGAGGTCAGGTCTTGGTTTCTTCAGCTGGGATACCAAAAGAAAAGAAGGAGAACACAGTAGCCAGACAGAATTATGTAACAGAACTGAATAGAAGGCGTGTCACAGAATCACAGGGGTTGGAAGGGACCTCAAGAGATCATTGAGTCCATTGAGACTTGCTAAAGCAAGTTCCCAACAATAGGTTGCATGGGTAGGCATCCAGACGGGTCTTGAATATCTCCAAAGAAGGACACTCCACCATATATCTGGGCAACCAGAGATATTCCAGTGCTCTATTATCCTAACCATAAAGTTCTTCCGCATGTTTATATGGAACTTACCATGTTAAGGCTATTACTTTGTTTTACCGTGTTTTAGGCTATTACTCCTTGTCCTATTGTTATGCACCACTGAGAAGAGCCTGGCCTCATCTGTTTGCCTCCCGCCTCCCTTTAGATATTTATGAACAGTAATCCTTTCTCCAAAGGATCTTTCAGATATGTAAGCTAGTTTAACTTGTTTACTGCAACAGATTATCTGTTTAATAAGGAGAAGGAGGGGATCAGTATGCTGTAACCCTCTTCTTTGCAGTCCTTAGAGGAGATAGATTTTCTGTTTGAGGTTGGGTTTTAGTAACAAATAATTACCATGTTTTAAATCAGGTCATGAAGCTGTCAGATTAATGTGACCAATGCTGTTCTTCCTCCACCTCCTAGTTCAAGTATCTCTAAATAATTAGCCTTCATTCTGCTTGCCGTGGATTTGGACTCTCTGTATTTGAATATGGCAATTCCCTGCTCTAAATTGTCTGGCTTCTTAAAAGGGAGAGGTGATTAAAAGTGTGTACTACAGGAAAAATAATGTTATTTGGATAATTTAAATTCAGGAGAAATAAGATATTATAACGGGAAGCAGCAGCAGTTTCTAGTATTGTGAGAGAAGGCATTTGTATGTATATGCCAGGGAGGTTGTAGTTCACTGTGGGTGATGGATTCCTAATACACTATTTGATATTTTATATGGTCTGAAGAATAACTTACTAAAGATATTAAACATAGTACAGGAACAGAAAGTGAAAAGTCAGATCTTTGTCCACCTCATAAAATCAGTCAGTTCTACTTTACAGCACCCATAAAAGTAACTTCCTTTTTTTTTTTTTTTTCCCTAACAGGAAAACATTAAAAAGAAAGGGAAAGAAAACTTTTCAAGATCAAGATAAATATACACCTGTACTAACTAAGAAATCTAAGATCTTTGTTTCTAAATAACAAGTTAATTCTGCCTGTCTCCTCTTCCATACCAAGTTGGTATTGAGCACTAGATTAAACAGCATATTAATCAGTGTGGTCTCTAACCTTTTTTTTTTTTTTCTTTTAATTATTCTAGGCTTTTTCTGATGTGACTCAAAGGGCTTCTTTGAGAGTGCAAGTGATGTTGCGTTTCTGCGGGGAGAGTGGTGAACCTTTGAAAGCTTTTCATTTTTGAGGGATGGAATTGTTTAGTTTTGTGATTCTCAGCAGAGCTCTTCAGGTAGTTTATTTTCTGAGAGCATGTAGATGTCGTGGGCTTAGGATGCACACAATCCATTACTTCCTTTGACCTCCTGTGTGGTTTTACTTTGTGAAAATCAGTGCAATACAATATTCATAGCATGGGTCACAGCTTAATAGAGAGCATCTCTTAGAGACAGCCCTAGTGACCTCTGCACGAACCATCTTCCTGTCACTCAGAGTGGCACAGAGTCCCCCTCAGCTGCAGTATTTACTGCAGAGACAAAATGATTTTCCTGAACATCCTGGTTCCCTTATAAACAGCCATTGTTACCCAAGCTGTTTCCTTATCTTGACTCAAGGCCCATCAGCGTGGCACTGCCAGCTGCTCACAGCTCTGCTGAGACGTGCTCTGCAGCATGTCGAGAGGCCATCCTTCTCCCAGCCTTTTGCTGTATGTTCTCTTCATTTAGTTCATTTTAATTTCATTTTAGTTAATTTAACTGTAATTCAAGTCTTTACATACAGTGCGTAGCATAAAACAGTGTGACTGACAGAGGCTGACAGAGGTGTCTTTAGTAAGTGGCAAAGAATTAAATCTAAAATGCATGTCACTGATCATTAAGCAGGTATCCTGAATTCTCAGTACAGATTTTTTCCATGTTCTGTAGTGCTTCAGCATCATCCGTCTCAGCTACACAGCATTACAGGCACGTTATGAATTTAAGAATATCCAGGAGACTTAGTGGAGAATGACAGTTTTGCTGCCAATTGATCTATAAAGCTGTGATTTTTCAAAGGTTGCCATTGGGGATAGTGGCCCACAGCTGTCACTGGAATGAATGGTTTTACTCCACTGGCAGCTTTGAAGACCTCAGATCACATGTAAAATTGACTTTTTTCCTCTGGAAACAATATTCACTGAGCGGGTGGTCTCTGTGCACTGAGTGTATATTAAAAGAAATTTAGGTCTTTCTGTTAAGTGCATCTCGTCTGGCAGAAAACAGCTTCTGTTTTTTAGAGACCTAATACTGACAGGCTTTGAATTCAGGGAATTGTGAAAAGAGGAACTTCAGGAACTGTATGGATTCATGAGGAGAATAAAACTTATAAACCATTAGTGGATTGGTATTTTAAATGGAAGTTAAAGTGACTACTAATTAATGGTGTTAATTGCTGTAGCAGAGCATTGTTTTGTTTTTAAATTATTTAAGAGTATGATTCAAGTGTATTTTGTAGCGTAACACAAAAATTTTTGACAAATACTGTTCACCTTACAGATGAATGAAACGTGACACAGGCATGCTTTGGTTCCAGTGTGGGATAGGTATATAACTAACTGTACTGGGCACTGAGCCTGAGTGACTTGCCCATGGCCATCACGTCTCCGAAAAAAAAACAATGGGAGAGTGTAAATAAGGTTTCTCGACTGTATTACCTAATGGATTATAGGTTTGTGCCAAGTATTTGTTCTGCTAGCCATGACTTAACTGCTTTTGATACGATGTACTTGAACTGCTTGTACATTTTTTTAGTACTGTATCATACGTATAGGGATGTATTTATTTCTGGAACAAACAGAAGCGAACTGATTTAAATGAAGTGTATGAATTCAAGGAATGTTAAACTCTAGATTTCTTTGCTGTTTAAAATGATACAGAAACAATGATTCTCTCAAAGCTGCTTTCAAATGAAGGGTCTAGACTATGGCTTGCTGATGACATTACAGAGCCATTGCTGCCTATGTGGTCAGTGCTGAACTGAGGAATATTGCAACTGCTTGTAAAATGATAGACCTCAGTAGTACAGTCTGTGGGTTTGCACTTTGTGGCGTACCTGTTTTCTTTGGCCTTTGCCAGACTATGCCTTAATCATATGCTTGTGACACTTCATGCTTCAAGGCATCAGATTAAGGAGCTGGTTTGGGGGAGGTGGTTGGTATGCAGGATATTTTTACTTCAGGGAAGCTGGTACAAGGGAGGCTGCAAAACAGATATTTAAAAAATAGGTTTGAGGCACTCCTTTGGGAAGGTAGTGGCTCAAACGTTTTACAAACTAGGGTTCAGTTACACTGGAAGGAGCTATGGTAGGGGCTTTAGGGAGAAGAAAGTGGCCAAGTGTAATTGGAGTTTGCATACTGCTGCCTTCTGGGTATCTTGATATGCCCTAGAGATTTGCTGTTAGAGATTTTTTGAAAATGTTACTTCTATTTATATTTTTTTGTTATTTCTGTTGTAGAAAAGATGCTGTTCATCAGCCTAGCCAGTGCTCAGATTTAGGGCTGTTGGTAAATTGGTACAGCACTGTGGTCTTTCCCTTCTGCTTTGCTCTGTGTAAGTGTGCTTTCCTTTACTTAATCTACCTCTAACATAGTAATGGTTTTAGATCTTTTTTACATCTTTTGCTTTTTCATTCTTTTTATTTGTGAGTTCTCTAGCTAGACTGCGCATAAGTCTGGTTATTCCTAACAATTTCCATGTTCTATTTGCCAACTTTTTCATTGCCTTGGTTTGTTGTTTCTTTTCCCCCTTTACAATTTGATTTTGAATAGGTGCCAGTGCTCATTTGTTGTTTGCTTGTCTCTTGATCCTTTTTGTTTTGCTCTTCACTCCAAGTTACCTCATCAACCTACTTGTTCTCTGAAATAGCAAGCTCAGGTCTTCTGTTCATGGTGAATTGTGCTTTGCAAGTCTGTCTTAACATGTGCTTGGGGAGTTTTCTTTTGGAATTACATAGGGACCCTAGTGGTGCTGGAGTATGCTCAGTAGCACAGGTACCTTCCTGGGAGACTGTCCTGGCTTTGTCACAAATTTCTCCCAGCGCCCCTTGGTGGTTTAGAGTCTGAAGAAGTTTCTCCTTTTTATGGAAGGACCTTGTGTTTTGCTTTTATGTGGCTCATGACTTCATGGTTCATTGCCAAAATGCGGGCTTAGGGAAGAAGGGGCATGTGAGTCTACCTCATTTCCTTAGTGCCATGGTAGCTAATATACAAGGAATAGATAGTTACTGAGAGGGGTATTTCAGTAATTGGGTATGAGGTTCTTTAAGAGACTGACTATTTTGTAAGTTTATCTATGTGAATTATGTTCAAACTTCTCCTTTCCTACAGTATAGGAACTGTACTTACACAATTTATTTTTAAGCAAGCAACTTGTAGTGGAATATTATTCCCTGACAACAAAGGATGTTAAATTGCCGTCCCATGCTATTTGGATACAATTTTACTTATTTTTATGAGTGAAATAATACTTATCCATCAGAGGTATTCTCAGGATTGTTCTCAGGTTTTCACAAACCAGCTCGTCCCAGCCCCTCCTCATAAAATACAAGTGATAATATGATTGAAGGACTTCATCTTGCAGGTGATTCGCCTTCACTTTCCCTCGGGTAGACTCCCTTGATTTTTATGGCTTCTGAAGGCCAAATTGGAGAAAAGAAAAACAGATGAAAGACCTTGCAAACTTTCTTAATACCACCAGACTTCATTTGTAGTTAATGCACAGCCTGTGCTGTTTGGTTTGTTCAGATTTGAGAATGTCTTATGTCTTGGTCTGTTTCAGCAAAAAGGAATTCTGAATCTGCATTGTAGCGCGGTCAGAACAAAAAATACTTGAGTATTAGGCATGTATGTAGCATTTTCTATGAAATTGATTGTCTTCTTCCACTAGATGGGGCTTTCTCCATTGATGAGTTGAGCCATTACTTTCCCTTCAAATGTTTTTGTCCACGTGCATGTCTAAGTGTGCATGTACCTTGGGTATCACAGCCCTGAAACGTTTTGGTTTTTTTTCTTACCTTATCTTTGAGACTGCAATTTGCAGTTTTTTGCTTGCTAGAGAAAATGTCACAGTGTAATAATTTGAGATGTTGAGGTGCTAATTGTCATTTTCTGGTGCGCTAAATTCTGTATCATCTTTGTGCAAGCGTGTTGATTAAATGAAATGGCCACTCCCAAACAGTAATACATTTTCAGCTGTCTTCGTGACAAATTTGCAGACTTTTCAAATGCTGCCCAATGAGCATGAATAGGTCAGGCTTGTTTCTGTTTTGCAGTGAAGCAGTATTCTTCAATTTCTCTGCAACACTGCTAAATATCTTTCTGTTACTGAATTAGCTTAATAGCACACATGTATGTATAGGTTTGGCAAATGAAATTTCTGAAGACTGTGGACAATTAAAAGAAAAAAATTAGTTTTCCCCAGCGTACTGGTTTATTATGGATTATTTGCATCCCTGCTATGGCACAGTTTAATTATTAAGATACCAGCTTTTGGTTTCAATCTGGAACTTCCCAGTCGCTGTCTTTGTGATTTTAAAGGGACTCCCATCTATTCCATGCATGTTTTTTAAAAGCTAGAAATAACACATTGTGCTAATCCTTCCAGCTACAAAACGATAATCCATCTGAACAGAAGCTTGCCTGCCTACCCCACTGAGGACGAGTAGCTGCAAGAATTGAAGAAAAAAGCAAACTGTGGCTCTTCAAGAACAATGCAGTGGTTCCAAACATGAAGAGGGCATTCATGTAGCAAAGCAATTTTGTTAACAGGGGATTATCACGCTGAAAATGAATGTCCAGCTATTTTCATGAGAGTACCACAGCTTGCTTTTCTCATGACAATTTCTTGTTCCCTTCTTGGGTGCTTCAGTTGCACGTTTTCTTGCCTTATCTTCCACTTTCGCATTAGGGAAGCTTACTTAGACTCGCTGTGCAAAGGAAAAATTTAAAGGCAAGATAGCTAATGGAGCTTGAGCTTACCATCTTTAAGCATACAAACATTTTTTGGGCACAACTGTGGGACCACACAGCCTTGTCCAAGTCAACTGTGTGTGTGCTTTTTCCAATGCTCCACAGGCACATTGCATATTGAATGGCCTTGAACTGAGACAGGGGAGGTTTAGGTTAGATATTGGGAGTAAGTTTTTCACTCAGAGGGTGGTGAAGCACTGGAACAGGTTGCCCAAGGAGGCTGTGGATGCCCCATCCCTGGAGGCATTCAAGGCCAGGCTGGATGTGGCTCTGGGCAGCCTGGGCTGGTGGTTGGTGACCCTGCACACAGCAGGGGGTTGAAACTGGGTGATCATTGTGGTCCTTTTCAACCCAGGCCATCTGTGATTCTGTGATTTACAAGTGAGTTTTGATCCAGGTGTCATTCAGGGTTCTTTGATGCCATATAGTGTCCATCTTTAGGGCTCAATGTTCAAACCATTTCTGGCTTGGATATGTTAAAAAAGATAAATGAAACCTGTTTTTTTGGGTTTTTTTTTTGGTTTTTTTTTTTCAATTTAAGCATTGTTTTAATATGTTTCACTGGGTAGTCTGCTCTCCTGTATTTACATCATCCTTCTATTTACAGCTGAGCAAGATGACAAAAATAACTGTGGTCTCATATTGAATCAATGGAATTTTCCTGCATTTCTCCCCTGATGACTCGGCTGACTCCTAGACAGCCTAAATGCTTTTGCATTTCTGCTTGCACAAATGAGGTAGTTCCTCTCCTGTATTTTTCCCCATCTTCAGATCTCATTGGGATTTGCTTTTGCTTACTACACAAACAGCAGAAACGGCATGGTTGATCAGGGGGTCATAGATGGCTGGCTGAAATTGAGGCATGCCTCATTAGATTGGGTGAAAAAAAGCCCATAACCTCATGACAGCTGATTTAAATACATGTATTTGGTGGGAAGGTGTTCCGGATCTCCGCAGGAATTGCATTGTCAATTGTGTTTGCTTATTCTTTTTGCAGCTGTTATTTTCTTCTCTTCCTTTAATGAAAGAATAACATTTTTTTTATTGCTGGCCCTCCTTTGCTTTTTTTTTTTTTTACACAGGAATGCAATTGCTGCTTGTTACCTTGAAGACTGGTTGCTGTTTAAAAAAAAAAAAGGCTTTGTCCCCAATTACTGCAGTTTTGTGTCCTCAGATAAAATACCTATTCTGCGAGGAGTCATAAAGATATGCTGCAACAGCTCATCCTCCCATCCCCCACTTCTCCTTCAGTTATCAACAGTGCGTCAGTGGAAATTTCCACCGTTTGCTAATGTGAGAGAAAGCACAAAGTTGCAAAGCAGCCTTTTGAAGGGAAAAAAAAAACACAAAAAACACCACAAAACCAACAAGAAAAAAATCTACTGCTGTTTTAGAAGCACAATGAAAAGCAGCATACCACTTGCAAGCAGAAATGAAATCAGATTCTGGAGAAGTGGGATTAATATGGTGTGTCAAAGGGCATGGCTTGGAAAATGAATGAATGCTCCTGGAAACCTAAAGCTAGGGGAAGGGGGCATGGGAGTGATGGCTTGGCATCAGCTGGGATTTCTCCCCCCCATCCTCTCTTATATTAGTCACAAGTGTGAGAGGACTGGGAAGGGTTCCTCCAGTGGAGAAGATCTAAGTGGCATTTGTTAAATTTACTAGTGGCTTTTAATGGCTTTAACAGAAAAAGACTTCCCCTTTTCAAGGGGTGTGCTTTCTTCAGAATTGTTTTGCTACAATTCTAATGACTTGTCCAAGCTTCAAACTCATTCTTCTCCCTAAACTTTTAACCAGGTGGCATCTCCTGTTTTCTGATCTTTGGGAAAATAGGAGGCAGATCATTTTTCCAAACAAATTAAGATGAACCCCGTTCCCTCTGTGGAGATTTGCAAGGAGGAGTGAGCCACCCTCCAAGCCCTCCTTAAGGCAAACTGTCCCTGTGTCTCGCAGCAGCCCTTCCTGCTGCAGTCACCATAGCTGACGTGAGCTGGCGCTGGTCCCCCACTCCTGTGATGCACAGCCAAGGCCTGCATCAGCTGGGCACCTGTTCTGGAGGAGTGGCTTCTTCAGTGCAGGCTGCAAGATTTCTTGCCGTCAGGCTCCTCACCTCACCTGGGAGAACTTAGTGCTTCCATCTGCTTTTTCTGAAAAAGGCTTCATTCCTAAATTGTGACTGTTACTGCAGATGCAGGCATAAGAGGTTCAGGATGAGGATGTCTGGCTGAGAAGAATTTTCCTTGCAGTGTTTTCCGTGCATGAATTCCACTTCTGTGCAGCACTCCAGCAGATTTCTGGATTTCATTTCTGACCTAGCAGGTCTCCTTTGTGTGTACTATTCCTTGGTGTTAATTGTGCAAGGCATTTAGTTAGGTAAAAAGAGGTCCAATGCAGGTCAGCAACATGGATGTGCATCTGTCTGGTTTTGGAGACCCCACCTCCTGTATTTCCTGTTCAGCCTCCCATTCCAGCTGCTGGTTTTGGGGACTTATCCTCCAGCATTGCCTCTATGTAAGTGATGTTCAACTTGATAAAAGCCTGTGTCTCCTGCAGAACACAGTCCTGTTAGGTACAGTTTTTAAATGCAACTGGAATGCTTGAACCTGCTTCGGTGTTTAGGAGTGCTGTTCTTGACAAATATGTAGTATGACTTTGTGATTTAAGGGATACTACTTTCAGGATATGTTTCAGGGTGATGCTTCTTGGAGAGGTTCAATCAAGGTATTTACTGTACTAATATACATACTATATACTATGCTAATTCAGGATCCTAACGGGCAAGCAACGTTCTCCTTTCTGTAGGTAGGCAGTAGGGTTTGTTTAGCAGATGCCAATGGTAGTTGTGTGGTGGAGACAAAGTGCTTACCTGGAGCAGTGTATTTTATACATTCTGTGCATGTGTGGAAGGAAGACCTTTTCACTCTTGCCAAGATCAGCAAGTCAGCATGCTTGTCAGGTGCCGACTGTGCAAGTTGGCATTTCCTGAATGCAGCTTCAAGCTCCTGCCCCCACATTGATGATTTAAGCTCTGTTCACATTGGAGAGGTGCCTAACTTAGGATAAGTCCATCTATTTGGGTGTATTTTATTGTTTGTGGGTTTTTTTTCTTTTCTTTTTGCTTTTTGTTTGCTTTACTTTTGTTAAAAAATTTGCATTCAGCTCCAAAGGTGAACTTTGAAGAAGTATGCCTATGTGTATATTAGCTTGAGATATTTTGCACTGACATTTGTTTCCCAATGAAACAATGCTGTGAATTCAAAAGAGAATGCAAGCAAAGTTAATATGCCACCATTCAAAAAAAAAAAAACAAAAAACCACAACATTTTATTCAGATTTTGGTGACCCTGCACATGGGAGAGGGGTTGAAACTAGATGGTCGTTGTGGTCCATTCCAACCCAGGCCATTCTATGATTCGGAGCCAGGTATGGAGCAGGTACAAGTAGATTAAGTTCTCTTTAATGTGCTGTGCAACCAAGAAGAGTTCAGACTAAGCCTGCTTGAGTTGGACCTTTCATAATCGAAATCAAAATAGTACTGAGTTTTTATTTAAAGAATTCTGGTAGCAGAAAAATAATGAGTTTCATTTGAGATATCTCACTGTCATTTGAATTCAAGTTGTAGTACATTAGTGTACAAGTGTAGTACATTGTAGTCCAGTAGTGTTTATTGTATGTGTGTTTCTCATTGCAGGTATTTTTTGGTAGACTTAGAGGGCCCACCGTCAATTGTTTCGACCATGATGGATCATTTAGGACGTGATATTGATGTAATTAGACGTGCTTTTATAAAGTATCCTGTGTCAAAGACAGAAGAATGCAGTGGCATAGTCCCTGTCAACTATGAAGACAAACTAATTCCCAAGAAGAAATGAATGCTCTAAATTGCATGTTTGAAACTTTTAAGTGATTTTTTTAGTCCTACTTTTGAATACAATTTTGATAAGTAACGTCCATCAAAAATAATCAGTTTTAGCTATGTTATGTGTGTGCTATAGTACGCTTAAGTTATTGTAACATTGGAGGTTTCTTTTAAAATTGTTCAAATAGCTTGAGTAGAATTAATCTGTATGCTTATCTTCATGTTTGACAGCTCTGAAAATGGATTTTCTTTTCTCTTAGAATATTACATTGATAAGATTTATCTGTCATCACAACACTCAAAATAGCATTCTTTTCCAAAGACAGATTACTGCATAGTATGCATATTTACATTAGAGATTAAGAAGTCTACAGTGTAAATATAGCACAATAGTATGTGATCTGTTTGAGGATTTTTTTTTTTGCTTGTTTTTGGAAAAAGGTAATAAAAGTGTGATTAAAAATAAAACTTGACTCATTTTTTATGACCAGAAAAGGTACGAAAAGAAATGACTCACGCTGCCAAAAGACATGCCAAATTTTTCTTTATGGTCCATGTGAGAACTGTATTCAAAGTACAGGTAAAGAGTTACTCTGTATACATACATCAAGTAGCATTTGAGAGAATGACCATAGTGTTGAGAGAAAAAAGAATAAAAGCTGTTTTGTTTTACCATCAAGTAGACCCAGACTGGACATTGTAATGGAGGAAAATATTTGTAGGATGGACCTTTCCTTCCACACAGGTGTGAGTTTAGCCAGGAGGAGCTGTGGGGTTGTAAGTCTGTGCTATGGGGTTGGATTCGCGTGCTGCCCTTTTTGCTGATGTGCGGAGAATTGAGGCTAGCAGCATATGAAGCACAAACTACAAATAGAAAAATACATACAAATCCACAAAAATGTGTTTTACTCAAGTTTCTCAGAAGTTTTTCTTAATGGGATACGAGCAGAAACCTGTAGCCTAAAGAAACCAAGATTCCCATCATCTTTCCTCATTTCAGTCTTTTGAGAAATGAGTGCTTAACTCTTTTTGGTCACCTACCTATTCACAGAACAAACTGGAGTTCTGTGTGTAAAGCAAGGCAAGGTTCTCCCTTGTGTCACCACCCATGGAAGCTTTTCACCTGGAGCTCCCCCCACTCTTCCCCCCCTATTTTTGTTGTTTTGTTTTGCATAGGTGCACAAAACGAGTATTTGTTGGTTGCTTGAGTTTTTTTATTGTTTAAGAAAAATTGCTTTCAAATCTAGCTTAAAACAGTTATCCTCTGGCTAGGAATTTGGGCCCTGGATTTCATTTCAATAGGAAGGAGAATACATAAGCTTTCAGCTTCACTAAATAAAGATTGAAAACGGATTATACATACACAAATACTATTTGTTTGTCTTTATGCTGTTCCCTTTAGCATCATATTATATCTGGCATTTAATTTGTTTCAGTTTTGATGTTGTGTTCAGAAGGAACATTGTAAATGTTCATTGAGGATAAGCTGTCAGCTTATTATCTATGAAATATGTGATAGTATTTGTTATGAATCAGGACCTGAGATGAGTTGAACTTTCATGTCCCTGTTTCAGTTCTGAACGGAGTATGGTGGATGCCAGGGATAGAGAACTTAGGCTCCTGAGTCCAGCTTATTTCCAAGAGTGGATCAGCAGTAGTGAATCTCTCAGAGCCTCAGCTGATCCCAAAGAAAAGCAGCAGTACCAGCTCTGATGGGTGGTGGTCTCCAGAAGGCCAGAAAACAAAGCATAAGGAGATGATACCAATCCAGTATCCTCATACTCTGAAGCATTGGTTGTGTATAGGGGAAGGACTGAAAATCTCTGCCTTTGGGATAGACATAGTGCCCACTGAAGCCAGCGGCCACAGGCACAGCAGCACTTGCAGGCCTGCTACGTGGTTACACAAGCACTCGTGCTTCCTCAACAGCAAGATTTATTTATAAAAAGTCTGCTGAATAGCTGTCTCTTAACTGGATGTACTATTTTTTTTTTTCATAATTGATAGTTTCTAATATGATTTTTTTTTTTTTTTTTTAATAAGGATTGGGTGGGGGAGGATGAGGAAGGAGCCTTGGGTTGCAATTTGTTGAGCCCAGTCAGCCGCTTAGACTGGTAGTTAGCTATTTCAGGAAAGTAATGCAGAACAGTGCACGCATTCTCTCAGCAGCTATAAATGCTGGAATGGGCATTGGATTGTATCTGATGATTTGAGCAGTTCTGGTTTTGGGCAGCCTGAGTTGTGCTATGGAGGAAAGCTAAGAGCTATACCTTGGGCTGTCGCAGATTCTCCCAACAGAGAGAAGAAAAATCTTAGCATGTCTTTGTGGTGTGCTGGGTTTTTTTGATAGTTGAGAGCTGATTTGTCCCACTAGACTCTTGATCTCCAAGAATAAAACTTCAGGATGCTGTATGGTGTCAGTGGAGAGCTGAAAGAGTCAAATAAATAATCAAATGTCAAACTCTCCTGTAGTCTGACAATGAAGCACTTTGACTCTTCCTTAGATTATGTTGGAAGCTGTGGTGCCCCATCCCTGGAGGCACTCAAGGCCAGGTTGGATGGGGCCCTGGGCAGCCTGAGCTGGTGGGGAGCAGCCCTGCCCATGGCAGGGATTGGGGCGGCGTGGGTATTGAGGTCCTTTCCAACAGAAGCCATTCTGTGATTCCATGCTCACAAGTGTATGAAATAAGTAATTTTACACTCCTAGATGCCCAGTAGATTGTGGAGATGCACTGAGTTAGGTAAGTACTAACCTACCAACTGGCAGTTCTCCTGGGTCGGAAGTACTTTCTCTTCTCTATCCTACTTCTGGCAAACAAATAAGTACAAGAGATTTTGTGGTGGAGATCTCAGGTACGTTTTCAATCACATTTTTCCTGACTTGATCTCTCAGCTGAATATGGACTGTGCTGTGGTTTCTCAGCAGGCTGAGGGCAATACACCCTCAGAGCACTTAGCACTATGCTTGCAAAGCGCTTGGTGTGGCCTGACCCAGGAAATTCATGCATGTGGTGATGTGCTCCCGCTAACCCAGAGGCTGTACACCTTCTGTACATCTCAATAGTCTGTTGACAGTGTGAGCTTAAAGGAGTTCAAGATCCTCAATGTTGATAGAATATTTCTGTCACTGCAAATGTTTTAATGGATCTCTCCAAAAATCACCTTTCAACTGGATTTCTTAGTAGAGGGCTGAAGCAGCAGGCTGAGCCAGGTACACAAACACGTGGAGAGGCAGCAATAATTACAAGGGCAGCTTTCCAATGACTCTCGGGCTCTGACCGCAGAAACCCATCTCTTGTCACTTAATGAAATCAGTTTCTGTTTAGCAAGGTGCTAACTTGTTTGAAGCAGTTGGAGTCACAGCATTTTTTTTCTGGGACTTAACCTGTTTGCTACATTTTAGTCCTTCTCAAGAATGGCTTTCGGGATCTGACCAGCACTGCCAGTGTCTCCAGCTTCTGTTCAAGAATCATGATAAGCCCCTCCAGATAATTCAAACTCATGGCATGTAATCATGGACTAAAAAATAATGAGTACTATTTAAAATGCAATGTTCTTTTTATTGAACGTATTGACCTTTTAGATTTTTTTGCTTTTATGATTCACTTTTTGCAATCTTAGTGGCTGGCATGGTTTTCATATAACATCTGACTGAAGAGCTTTCAGAAAAACAACTATAGCAAATGAGATTCTTAATAAATTCATTGGGACTGGTGATGTGTCCCTACACCCACTGAGACAGAACAAGGGAAATTAAAATGGAATTGTTATTTTGTCCTTCCTAGAACTCTGAGCTTCAGATACCATAAAAGTGAGAATTGATGTGGAGCCAAAACATGCATTTTCCCAAGTGCTGCATGAAGGGAAGATTAAAAATGTGTTATTTTCTGTGACCTATGTGATGCGTTGATTTCTTACTGCTGCTTTGGCAGACCTTTAGAAACACACAAGCTGCATCTGGTGGACTACCTTAGGCTAATGCTGCTTCTCTTTGCACTTATATTTGTGCAACTTTGCGGAGGAGTGGGAGAGACACCACTTATTGAATGCTGGTTAGGAGGGGGAGTGATGTATTGACAGATCCCATTGCTAGAGTATTCAGTGTTGCCTCCTAAAAACATTTTTATGGGAAGGTAATGCTCACTGTAAACCTGGGAGAATTTTCATCCCTGTTATTTCTGCATTGTGCTTGGGCTGCCAAGTCAACCTTGCTTGGAGATTGCTAACTTGCACACAGAAAATCTGGCTTATTACAGTCAACGTGTTGATACTGGGGATGCTTTTGGGGGAATAATGACTCAGTATGGGGCCTCTCTCTCAGCAACTGTAGGAACAGTTGCATCCTGACATTAAGATTTACTTATCTGAAGGGCAAGCCAACTTGGAGGAGCTGGGAGAATTCAGGACTTGTACTGGTTCCCAGGATTCATGAGAAGCTTCTGTGCAAGGGCTGGTGGGTACATTTTGGAGAATGACTAACACTTGCAGGGCTCTCACAGAACTGCTGGCTGTGTTAATGAGGTAAGTTCTGCCCAATTTAATGCGGAGAGCTGACTTGAATGTTACATACAGAGAGAAGGAGGCTTTAGGTTTGAATTCACCTTGAACATAGCAGCTGGTGAGGCAGAGTAGAGAAACCTTTTGTGGTGTATTCTGATCTCTCAGGCTGTCTGCTGCACCATTTTCTGTGTGTGACAGGAAGAATGAAAATGTTATATATAATCTGTATCATCTGTATATGTTTGTACCTGAAAGAGATGACTGATGAAAATATAAAGAACAGAATGTTTATTATCTTATTAATACATGAGCATCATTTCCATTCTCTTACTCATTGAGTGGGAATGTTGTGAAAGAAAGAATCACTCCCCAAATGTCAAGCATCTTGGAAAAGCTATGATTGTAGAACTGGAATGGAGGGGTGAATAAGGTTGAAAAATAGATGGCTAAAGACACACCTGGTGAAAAGTGTGCTGGAGGAAGATGACAGTGGAGCAAAGGATCTGCATGGAGAAGATGAAGAAGGGTCACAGAATCATAGAATGAGTTGGATTGGAAGGGACCTCAAAGTCCACCCAGTCCCAATGCCCTGCAATGGGTAGATCAGGCTGCTCAGGGCCCCATCCTTGGCTGAATGTAATCCATCAAGGTGTCTACATGCCAAGAAGGCCAATGGCATCCTGGCTTTTGTCAGAAACAGCGCATCCAGCAGGAACAGGGAGGTGATTGTTCCTCTGTATTTGGCACTGCTGAGACCACATCTTGAATACTGTGCTCAGTTTTGTGTGTCTCACTACAAGAAAGACACTACAGCCACCTGAAAGTAGGTTGTGGTGAGATGGAGAATCGACCTCTTCTCCTGGGTAACAGTGATAGGCCACAAATTGTGCAAGGACAAGTTCAGGTTGGGTATTAGGAAACATTTCTTCTCAACAAGAGCAGTGAGGCAGTGGCACAGGTTACCCAGGGGGTGTTCAAGAGCCATGTGGATGTAGTACTTAGGAACATGGTTTAGTGTACAATACTGGTGGTATGTGGATGCTTAGACTAGGTGATCTTACCGGTCTTTTCCAGTCTTGATGATTCTGTGATTCTATCCAACCTGGCCTTGAGCATCTCCAGGGACGGGGCACCACAGCTTCTCCAGGCAGCTGTGCCTGCACCTCACCGCCCTCTCTGAAAAATTTCTCTCTGACATCTAAACTAAATCTCCCCTCTTTTAATTTGAAAGCATTCTCCCTTGTCCTATCACTATCGGACTCTGTAAAAAGTTTTACTCCTTCCTGTAATGAAACCTTAGCATATTGGGAAGTCTCCCCAGAGCTTCTCATCTCTAGATTAAATAGGCCCAGCTCCCTCAGCCTGTCTTCACAGGAGAGGTGCTCCAGCCCTCTGAGCATCTTTGTGCCCTTGTTTGGACTTGTCCCAACAGCTTCACATCCCTCCAGTACTGAGGTCCCCAGGCCTGGATGCAGTACTCTGGGTGGGTCAAAGCAGAGAGGGATAATCCCCCTACTCTCCTTGCTTCCCACTCCTCTTGTGATGCAGCCCTGAAGACCCAATGCATTCTGGGCTGTGAGCACGCACTGCTAGCTCATGTTCAGCTTTTTGTCCACCGGAATCCGCAAATCCTTTTCTGCGGGGCTGCTCTCAATGAGTTCTTCTTCCAGTCTGTATATATATCTGGAATTGCCCCAACCAAAGAACAACACCTTGCACTTGGCCTTGTTGACCCCTTAGTGGGACTCTTACTAAGTATAGTCCACAGAGGCATGTAGGAATGCTGGGAGAAAAACACAAGCGCATCCCTCCCTCCTGTTCTGAAGTAATCTGTATGTTTGCACAGAGGAGTGCTGGATGCAGCTGGTGGGTACGGGCTTGTGCCCAACTTGCTCAAAGTGTAGACACAAGATTTGTGCTGCATCAGCACGCTGGAGGAGAATCAAACCAAAATTGTTTGATCCTCCAACTTGCTAACTATGAGGCAGGGTAGGATATTGCAAGTTGTACCAGCCACTGGAAAGTGCAAATGGTTTGCTTTAGTAATCCCTGTAATCCCCTATAAATAATGCTCTCCCCTATATTGATGAAAAAATTACATAACAGCTACACCCAGCCAAAGGGAAAAAATAAACAAAACAAAAAATCATCCAATACACCCATGATGCTGGTCAGATTCATCTGAGCCGCATTAGCAGGGCTTAGTACTGCTGCCAGAGAAAGGAGGACTGCCATCCAGAAGGAGTATCTGTGTAATCTTAAGCTCAAAAAGTAGTTTACAAGAAACTCCAGACTCTGAATCTTTCTTTGTTATGCAGGATGCAGGCTGGGATGGAAGGTGGGGGATCGGTGCTGGATCGCATTCAAACTGTTCATTCATAGGGATTTTCCCCTCCAAGTCACAAGCTGTGATGAGGTAGCACCTTCCATCTAGGTATGGGTCATCCAGTGGATAGCACATGGAAAAATCACTGCAGGCTTGCACTGGCACCTTTGTTAAGCTTTGCAAAAGGATGACTTAGTGGCTCAGGAGGCAGAGCTGCAAAGGGTTTCTCTCCCTGGGCTGTACTGTACTGTCAGAGCTGCTGGGAGGTATGTGATGTGGCTGAAGAAAACTGTTCTCAGGTTAGAAAACTACAAAGGGACTGTCAATTGCTGACTGTTAAGCCCAAGATTTAGCTTTAAAAGATACATGCATATTTGAACAACATACACTTAGAAGCACTGCGTTGTCCTGAGTTCTTACGTCGTCTCAGGCTATGCTTTAGGCTGCAGACCACAGGAGTGGCCTGTGCTTGATAGAGTCGATGGTCATGCCCATTTGATGCTCCTTAAATTTTCCAGAAGGAAATGTATGGAGTGCTTAGAAAGACAGTGCCAGCAAGAGCTTGGGCTACATGTGCCTTTCAGATCAGGAGGCTAAGGAAAGGCACACTGATAGGAGATATAAATGCAGCACATCCTTCCAGATGAGGAAAGCTGTGGAGAGTTTCTGTGAAGGCTTTATGTGCAAGGGGGGTGAATCACTACTGAAGAGTGCAGCAGTCCTTGTGTAGGTCTGTGCTGCTGCCTTCTCCACAGCCTCCGCTGGCACTGAGTAATCGCTGAGACGAATGGGGCTGATGACTGTGAAGATGACTGTAAATCACAGCACCGTGATGGCTCCTGCACGTGACATTCCTCTCAACCTCTGGGAACTCTAAAAACAGCTGTGGTCTAAAACCCCTGGTAAATTGCACTGTGAAAATGACCTGGTAAGAGCAAGAGCCCCCTCTGGGTGTTATTATGATTTGAATTACATGGTCCTTAAATGCTGGCATTTGAAAAAGTACAATAGTGGTCTTCCTCATGTGAGAATCCACAGAAATGTTATGGGTTCTTTTAATGGTAAATGTGGGCAACCCGCTGAAGCCAGTTGGAGTCCATGGTATATGGTTTTACCAAAAGTATTCGCTAAGGTATTTTTGTGAGAATGAAAATTAAGAAGTCCAGATGGTCAGCAAGGTATCTCATTCCTGGAAACACATTCACATGTTTTATTTTCTTCCGATGTCATTGATTTTTTCTTGGATCTGGGGGAGAACATGTATTTACTTTGGCTTCCCCTGTTGATTTCTGTCTGTCTGCTTGCTTGCACAAAGCTAAGCACTTGCATGAAAATATGTAAGATCAGCAACTCGCTTCATGGTATGCAGGTTCTGAAAATCAGAGCTTTCTGCAGAGTTCATCCTAAAAGATTTCTAACAAACGTTCATTGAAAAATATATTTTTTTTTTGCAAATTATTATTTTTTTATTTTAAATCCTGGAAACAAAGTCTAGCAGTTCACTGCAGGGAAGTTAAATCCTCATTCAGATGTCAGTTTTCCTACTTAAACCTAGATCAAAGTAAAGATCTTAGAAGATCTTACTGTGAGTTCATCTGTTTTGACATCTATCAGTGCTTTCTGCAGAGTTCTTTCAAAAAAATAAAAAGTAAAAGAAGAAACTTGGCATAGAGAAGACTCTCAGGGTGGGCCAATTAAGTTTAATGAGTTTTCTCCTCTTTGCAATGTATGTCCATGATATGAAAATACCTTGTAGGGTTTGTTTGAGAGCCTTCAGGAGGCTTTGGAAAGCCTGCTGGTTTCTCCAGGCTTGTATTTTTGTAGACACACTTAGGAAAAAGATGAAGACTATTTCTGACATCTAGTGAACAGATACCATTTGTTTCTGACATCTTTCAAAGTTCTGTCCGTTACGTGGAGGTCAGAACGAATTTCAGTGGAAATATCTGAATCCTGTTTTTTCCCTTGTCTAGTTCTTTGTAGGTTTTCTACATTACTTTTTACCATAAATATGTTCATTTTTATCTTTTAATTTGTGCTTCATTGTCAGGAAAACAAACTGTTTCAAGCAGGATATATCAATCCTCTTATTGTTGTAGGGAACTCTGCAATTTAAAGTACTCAGATTTACTTGATTTTCAAGCTGTTCCAGGTGTCTTTCTATAATTAGATTAATTTACACATATTCTTCTACACTTCCCTCATTTCTTCTTCAATGCATTACTAAATCTATTTCTTCTCTTCTGACTTCTTCTAATTGAGCTCTTCTATCATCATCCATGGCCACTGAACTGTTTGAGGAACTTACTTTCTTTAGATTGCTAAAATGTACTCTGTAGAAATAATGGAGGATTAGGTGAGGTGCACATTAAGTCTTGAAGCATTTTTTTAGAACTGTTTTCTACTGGCCTTACAGCATAGTAGACAGCTCAAGGGCCAGAAAGTGCCTGAGATCATTTAGTTTAATTTACTTGTTATCACAGGATCTAGTTATTGCCATACTCCAAACAATTTTGAGTTGGCCCAACAAGTTCGGCTTGGCATAGATTCTCTCTCTGAAGGGCAGCCAGATTTGAAATGAAGATTTCAAGCTAAAGCTAATCTCGTCCATCCCCTGGAGAGCCTCTTCCATTGGTTAATCACTCTCACTGTAAAATTTGAGAGTTGTTCCTGCTTAGCTTTCTACAACTTGCCATCTGTTTGAAAGAGGCAGATTCTCACTTTTGAGTCTGAGGAATCTGTAGATTTAGTTCATAAAATGCTTCTTTTCCTTGTCCCATTGTCCTTAAAAAAAAAAAAAAAAAAAAAAAAAGGTCCTGAAATAAAAATGAGGTGTTGTTAATGTATTGACTTTTATGTACAGGGCTTTTCCAGATCTGTCCACTCTCTTTAATACCTTTCCTACCATCTCTGCTGTTGTTTTTGTAGACAAGTTTCACATCATCCTCTGGTAAGAGAGTGGAAGAAGCATGAAGTGGATTGTGTAAGTCCGTACATTCTAAGAGTCTTTCCCTGGAGTTTCAGTAGGAGCAAAATATCCCATTTAATAAGAGGAAAAAGAAGAGAATATTTGGAAGTAAAAGAAAAGATACAAAGCTTGGATGAAGGGAAATTTCTCAGTGAAAAAAAAAAAAAGGAAGACATGAAGGAAAATAATGAAATACTTTGACAAAACACTTAACTAGAACTATCAAGTGGTCTAGTCATGGAAGAGAAAATTCAAGAGAGGAAAATTCAAAGAGAAAAAGAAATTCAAGTCTGAGGAAATAAAGAAATAATAGAAAACAGTGATCCAAAATATGGTCTTCGTCACTCTTCAATTTGATTTTCTAAGGTGACTGTATATTGTTCGGGATCAAAAAGCATAAACACATGTAGTGTCCAGTTACTTCAGACTTTATCTTTGCTTATACTTGACACCGAACTCCCTGTTCACACTCCCTGTGTGTTGACTTTCTCTGGCCCTTATCTGGAGCGCAGCAGTTTCCTCTCAAGGCAGAAAGGAGAGATGTTCTGTAGCTGAGAGGTGTGGCTGACTAAGGTGGCCCCTGTGTGGTTCACAACTTTCAGTTTACTGACAGCTTTGTCATCCTCGGGGGTTGAGGACGGGCTGCTGTATTTGGGCTGATGTGGCCAAGGAAACCCCATCCTCCGCAGATGGAAATGTTGCAGGTTGGACTGAAGAAGGTAAGAACCGCCCAAAATGGGGTTTTGTTTTTACTGCCAGACTCAGGCTCTGACCTCAGCCTGCTGCAGAGTTTATCTGGAACAGGCTCTCGACATCCAATCTCCAGCACAGCAGGGGGCTGCTGCTGGTGATGAAGCTATTTTCTCTCCTCTGCACTTCATTAGGAGAATTTATTTTGTTTATGCAAATAGGCTTCCTACCATCTCAGGCTCTCTGCAAAAAGGAGTAAGAAAATGAGCACACAACCAACTCTGTCTTGCTTCCTGACAGCACCTTACGCCGTTCGTGTAAGAGTAAAGGGCAGCAAAACCACATCTAAAAACTTCACATTCTCTCTACTGCAGGGCTGAGCAGCTGGCAGTAGGAGGGGGCCTTGGGCATGTGGTTGTTTTGGAGTGCACAGGGAGGCAGTGGAAGGTGGCCATGAAGTGAGAGAGGCCTGTCTGTGGCAGGGCCTGAGGAACAGGTGTGGCTTGGTGGTCGCTGGGGATGTAATGGCTGCTGTGTGCCACTGCCTGTGCTGCAAATGGTGGACATTGAGATCTTGCACAGAAACCTGGGACTCTTTATTTGAAACCTGACAAACTCATCACAGAATCACAGAATGGTTTGGGTTGGAAGGGACCTCACAGCCAACCCACCCCAACCCCTGCTGTGGGCAGGGCTGCCCCCCACCAGCTCAGGCTGCCCAGGACCCCATCCAACCTGGCCTTGAGCGCCTCCAGGGATGGGGCACCACAGCTTCTCTGGGCAGCTGTGCCAGCACATCACTGCTCTCTCAGTGAAAATATCCCCCCTGACATCTAACTTAAATCTCCTCCTCTTACAGTGCAAAGCCATTCCCCCATGTCCTATCATTTTGTGCATTTAATGTGCAGGTACAAATTACTCAGGCATTATTCCAATATATTCCAGGCCACTTGAAAGTTATTAGTGAGAATGTAGAAATAAGGTGTGATTGTTAGCAGCAACACAGAAGTGTTTTGTTTTGTTTTTTAAAGAGAAATTTGATTTAAAATGGCTTTTTTAATTTCTTCCTTCTCTTTGAGAAAGACATTTTTTGAGCCAGTATTTTTTGCTTTTCTCATAGAAATGATCCTACCCAATTTCAGAGAAAAATGCTTTTATCAATAAGATGGAGCCAGATCTGGGTTTACAAACTGCAGCACAATGAAATGGATTGCTACTTTCTTCCTCCCGTTCCACGTTTCATTTTGTAAAATAACATAGTTCTGTATTATTTTAATGCTTTTTTTTATATATATATTTCAAAGTGTTTTCATTCTGTTTCATTTTCTATTTGTCATTGTCTTAAACTATTTATAGATATTGTATGTGCTGTTAGCATTGATGTAGACTATGACATGCAGTTCAAACATTCCATCACTTAAATTTTATTTTTTGATTTTATTTTAAATGCAATTTAGGGTAGCTTCTCCTCAGTGCTGAGTGAAATATTTTATCTTCTTTTCTTTCTGTGTCAAAGCATCAAACTATCCTGTGAAAGAAAAAAAGATGTTTTGATCAGTACTAGGCAGCAAGTTAGTGGTTTTAAAAATAACACTTTTTGGTAGAATAGAAGGATATTGAAGTTGCGATATGTCATATTGTGACATGCCAGTATTAGTCAGTGCATAATTCTATTGATTAGTCATAGAGTATCAGGAAAACAAGAAGTAAGAAAACTTTCATTAAATAGAATATGTTTTAAAATGAAAATTCCAAGTTCTAAAACTGGAAACATCATCTCACCCTTTCTTTTTTCGTCTGGATTGTCCATTTATTGAAAAAATTCTTGAAATATTTGGTTTCATACTAGGATTAAAATTGAATTTCAAAATGTCTCTCTTCAGTGTGAAAAGAAGTTGTGAGTTTCCATCAGCTCTGACATGAATGTTAAAACTACAGTCATAATACAGCGTCAAGTGAATTCCTTTTTATTATTTGCTTTTTATGATTTTATACTGCTACACAAACATTGCATAATATTTAATACATGGAGAATTTGACTTGTTTGAGATTTACTTGGAGAGATCTTGTGAGTACGATTTCATTTATGATAGAATTCAAAAACCACTACAAAGTTCTATTCGGCATCTAAGGTGCAAAGCCACTTTCAAGCATATGTCTAAGTTTCTTTAGACAGGGAGAGAACTCAAACATGAGCCTACATATAAGAGGCTGATAATGCTGAAAAGACAACTACGATCCTCTGCCCTTTCCTTTCTGTTGAGATACTCGTGGTGTTGTTGCCAGCCTAGTTGCGCACTGTGCCAAGTTGATCAGTCTGAAAAACAACCTGACAAGAAGGAAGGTCCGTTTGGACATAAATCAGTTCCCTGATCCGGATTGCCGCTTGGCTGCATGCATTCTTGGTGCATGAAAGCACCATGCAGAGAGAGCAGGAGTCTGCTGATGTGCTGTGGGTAAAGAGCCAAGCCCCAGCCACTGGCAGCATGGGCTTGTACTGGATTCACGTAACCATGTAAGCACAGCCTAAGCCTTCAAGCTTTGTTTACTTGTGTGCATAAGACTGTTTGGGCATACTGGTTCCTGGCTAAAAGAACAAGTACATACAACGCTGTGTGAGAGCGATGGTTGCAGATAAACATATAAACATAACACCCATTTCCTCCATTCCCAAACAAACAATTCCAATGTACGTATCCTTTTGTGGCCAAAAAATGAGAGCACGGAGAATGGAAGATTTGGGGTATCATGTGATAGGATAGCCAATGTCTATCTACCTTTAACTCTTTCTCTATCCTTCTCCGTGGCACTGCCTGGTGAATTAAAACTGACCCCTTCCTGTATAATAGCTCGTGCAGTATAAATGAATGGAGAATGCTGACATACCCAGTTGCTCTGTATATATGGGAAATGAGCTGTTGTTCTGAACAGGTAAGACCTTACAGCTGCTGAAATAACCAGAAAGGTGGTTTAGTTTCACCTCTGTGTGCTGGGACTGCTACCTGTCAGCTGCCTGCAGATTTGTGAGGGGAGGAGAATGTGAGTGTCATCTCAACAGTTGTTAACTTTGACCACATTTAGGAGTTTCTAGTGACTGCCAGCATTTTACCCCCGGGTTCTTTACAGCTGGGACAAGTCACAAATGTCTTGCAGAATGTCTAATAAAAGATTACAAAGTGGACATGCACTCAGTTTACTCTTCTGGATCCTCTTGGCTTAGCATTTACCACAGTAGGCCTGGAAATGTTGACCAGAACTCAAAACATTTTGTCCACCGTTACATTAGAATGCATTAAAGGCACTTAGTGTTACTGGTGTTAGATAACTGAATAGCCACACTGGAAATGGATTGCAGTTTGGGTACAGTCAATCTATCCTGTTCTTGGTACTTCACCCCTCCCCCACTCTTCCAACCTTTTCCCATTTATTTCTCACTGCTTCACTAAGAAGTTATTTTGTCTCTGATTTGATGCCATAATTGCCTGGGTGAATATTGCTTAACCTGTTCCAATCAAAATGAGTTTGCTGTGGCAGCAAAACTCTACTGCATAAACTGTTTAAATTAACGCAGCTTGTTTTGATTGAGTTTGGCAGATGAAAGAAGACAACAGGAGGGCAGTGACCACAGTGGCTTCTATGATGCTGACTTTGAAATGAGGTGATCAGAGCTTTTTCCCAGCTGCGCTTGTACCTCTGCTGAGGTAGGAAGCTGGAATTACAATCTCTCTATATTGTTCTGCAGAGCATTTATTCTATAGTCAGAACATCTTAGTGTTTTGACTGCACTCAAGCCCTGAGTCAGGATAGTGTGAACGTGGTATGCATAACCTTTTTCTGAGCTGATGCAGTTCTGGCAGTGTTCTGCAATGAAGAAAGGCAGTTATCCCTGCATTGTGCATCATTTATGAGCATTAACTTTTCTTGGCATCATATAGCTATTTTCCCTCCTTTTGGAAAATCCTATTGCCTGACTAACCTAAATGACTGTACGCTATTTGGAAATGTTGCTGCCTTCTTGCATAATTCCCTTTCCAGGTCACCAGTGCCTATATATAAAGACAGCACACCTAGTGTGGCACTGGAAGAGCCTCACTGCCGACTTTGACCGTGAGGAAAATTGACTATTGACTTTCATGTTATTGTTTCCTTACTTTTAGATAATTTTTGCTGCATGGGAGTACCTGGTCTTACAGCCTAGGATATTTTCTGACTGCCGACCATGGACACCTGAGTGAAAGTTGTTATTTTACAATGGAGTGGAGACCCTTGGCAGGTCAGCTGAGGTGCTACCTCATAGACTCAACTACATCTGCCTCACACTGGTGGTGACTTCAGCAGGACCTCTGTTGGCAGTCTTTTGAGTATCACAAAATCTTGTCAGGGAGTTCTGCAGTGTCTTTGCCTGAAAAGAGACAACAAATGATTTCTGTGGGACAGAAATAAATTTTGTTAGAAATGGTCATGTCTGAGTGAGCTTCCTGTGGACGGCTTGTTCTCTTTTTACATTATTTTAAGCTACTGTAAGACTTTGTGTCTTTAACTCAGTTCAAAAGGTACAGTCCTGTGCTGTCTTCCCAGCTGTTGAAGGAATACTTTCAATGAGGTTAGTAAGTTTCCCCCAGACATCCCACAGAAGGCAAACATAGAAAGTGCGTCCTTTTTAAACCCATTCTTGTGCCATAGCACAAGTTACTGTTATTGACACATTCATCGCCTTGTCAACTGGAGCTGGAGTTGAAAAATGCAGATTTTGCATAGCTGTCTATTTATCTCCTCAACATCTCTAGTGCTAAAGATTTCTGCAAAGGAAACTCTTAGCTTTTCAGAAATGTAGCATCTATCTGGATTGTTTCCTTAAAGGCTCACCAATATAGCAAGTGCCAAGGTTACTTCACACGTTTCTCGATCCAGATTTCATTCCAGAACCTCATTTCAAGATTCAGAGACGCTAAGGTAATATATAAGTTGACACAAAGTGATGTCCAGAGAGAGTGCGCCTGCAAAACAGAAGGGCTGATGCTGATGAAAAAGCAAAATCCTCACACACCGCAAAACTCAAGAGGATTTTATTTTAGATTTGATGTGGCCTGGTCCCATTGAGTGACCACCACCTAGTGATTGGAGCACATTCGGTGCACTGCTGGTGAGCATTTTTTGGCTTAGTTTTGTTCAAGAAGAACCTAGTTTGTCTGCTCTGAGATATGAATAAAACATGTTGAGTAAAGACAATAAGATTTGTTTAAAAAGTATGCTCCTGATCTAAACTGAAGCACTAATGTAGACAAAGCCTGGAAGTACCTCTAGTTGATTTATTTTAATACCTCGGGCTATCTATTTTTCAAATTCAGTTTTGGCTGTCCTGTCATTTTTTTGCTTAGAGTCATTTATTATTGCCTTCATTATAAGTGTTTCCAAATACAAAACTGCATGTTGGTCAGGCCTGAAAAGCCTCTTGAATCTTCCCTTTTAGCCATATATTGTTTCCTTGGAACCTTTTATTAATGAACTACTATTGGTAATATTTCTGTGTTGTCTCCAGGTGGCTCCTTACTTTTCCCTTTCTAATTTCAATAATTTGTAAGTCTGAACACAGTACCTCTCCAGTTCCACCTCCACCCTCTTGTGCTTCATGTAGCAATTATACATTTATGAATGCATTTGTCATTGTTGGTTATCTAGGACTTATAACATGCTTGTTTCACAAGTGTCATTTCAACTGTATTGTTCCTTAGGTCCTTGTTCTCATTTGCTTGGAAGCAAGACAGAACAAGCAATTACTGTCAGCTGCTTTATGACTGGCTTTCTGAACTATTCCAGGAGATGGAGCAGAGCTGGCGCACTTACCTTGATGAAGAACCTCACTGGAGGCTTGCATTTTATATGTGGTATCACAGCACTGTGAAGGATGCATATAGGGAAGGCAGTTTAGTAGTCAGGTGACAGGAAAAGTCACCTGAAAGTCAAATAGCCATAAGTGGACTGAGAACTTCTTAACTGAATGCCATTTATTCTAATGATAAGGTCATAGAAGAGATTTGGTACTAGACCTTACTGGTTCTCTGTCACCACAGTGCTTTTAAAGTTCACTTTAAATATTGCACATATTCATTTTGTGAGTATGTTTGTATATTCCAGCCTGGCAGTTGCACACACAATTAGATGGCTGATTATATGTGAAAAATTCACTGAGTTATTGTCTCATTTGTGCTCAGCAACTAGGAAACTGCAGGCAGGTATTATTAAAAGAACTGGATTTCTTTACTGAAAAAATTATTTTAATCCTGTTATCTTTTGTAGTCTGTGAAATCAAGAAGCACATCAGCTGTCTAAAAGAAGCCTACATTTTTAGTCCCATATTCAGGCTATGAACCTGCCCAGTAGAGCAGCTTAGCTAAAGTCCTTCTGGTATACATGAGAACATTTTGTGAGCGTGTGTGAGTTGATTCTCATGGATGCTGTGCACCACTCAGAAATTGACCCTTCCTCAGATCCTTTCCCCACTCTGTGCGCTGTCATTCATGCCAGGGTAAATGCTTTCTGCAGCTCTGTGGTGGAGCTGAGGCTTGCTACTGTAGGATTGTTTATATATCAAGCACAGGGGGCTGCAGGGTGAGGTGGGTGATTTGGGCTCCCTCTATTCTTTCTTTGCCCTCTGTAGGTACCAGTGCGTCTTTTGATCTAATTCTTGGTAATGCTGTCTGAAATAACTGATCCCAGTTTGTTGAACATGCTCAGCTGCTACTTATGGCTCAACAGGCAGAGAGATGTAGAGCAGATAAAGTGTGCCTTGTTTACTCCTTAACCAAATGACTGTACCAAAAGGAAGTGCTGCTTCAGGTTCTGCAAGCTGCTCTTCAGAATGTGGGCTTCACAGGGTCGTCCATCTTGGCTGAACATTACAAGGGCTTCAGTAGAAAACCTATGATGGTCTCAGATTTCCTTTACAACTGAGCCTTTACTAAGGCAAAATTGAATGTCTGTTAATTACTTCTTTATGGCCTGATAAATAGCTCTTGTGGCAAATGGATTATGGCTTGCTAATGCTGGATTATTTCTTTTCTTTTTCTTCTTCTTCTTTTTTTTTTTTTTTTTTTTTTTCAGGCCTTATATCCCCTCTGTTAGCTGGAGGGTTTTCTAAATGAATGAGGTATCACTCGAGGGTGAAACCTAAACTACTTCTCCCCTCCCTTACCCCCAAGGAGGGGGGACTAGTTGGATTAAGCTAATCCTCTTGACTTGAAACCTCATTGACTTGGATATTAAAGGACATTCCAGATGGGACCACACTAGGAGCTCTGTGCTCTGTTTTGAGCATTGCAGAATGGGCCTCTTCTTACTTCAATTTTTTCTTGTAATGTGGGCTGCACAGCGCTGTAGGGCAATGTTTGACCTAAAAATGAAGGAATTATTTTCATATGTCCCCAAGAGTGGCACTTTCAGCCATTGGTGAAGTAGTGTCATCTTAAAACAATTGATTAGAAGAAGTGGTGGCATCTTTCCCAGAAACTGTACTCCCTGGCATGAAACCATAGGAAGTTTCCTTGATGTAATAGGCTGCATGTGGGAACTGTGAGGGTACAGTGGGTAAGTTGAGTTCGGATGGCTTTCAACTATTTGAACCTAAGAAATTATCTGGGAACTGCCCGCATCTGAGTCAATCAGTACAGATGCTGAGTAGAAATGGATGGAGGTGGACTGCAAACATGCTGTGTTCTTATTATTGTGACTATTATTTTTAATTTTAATTATTTATTTATAATGCTTTTCTGAGCTAACTGAGTCATATGCTCTGGACATCCTTCCAACCAGATGACTTACTTGTCAGGTGTGGGCTAATAGAAAGAGCTGCGAGGGTTTTAGCACTCCAGTTTGTCTGCATGGCCTAGAGCAGCCTTAAGGCTGTAAACTGAGGTGTGCAGGGCAGGAATGTGGCCAGAAACAGCATCTACTGAACACCAGTAGCTCTGTGGTTAAACCAGTGTGGTTCTGCTGCCTTGTTATGGGTACTTCCTTCAACATAGAAGCAGACATTCCCTTGCTTCACAAAGTGTCATCCACATTTATGGTGTCAGGCAAGTAATGTAGAACAGCCCCTTGAGGTGTTTTCATGACACTTGTGAGTAATGGAAGAGCTGCAGGCGGGACAACGTAATTATTCTTCTCTCTGCACCCACCATAAGTTGGTACGAACTGATGCCAGTGTATCTGGGCCACTGCAAAGCAGGGGTGATGTTTTTGGCTGGGACAACGTGGTATGTGTAATCTTAAAATAAGATTTACTCTGCTAAACATTTAGATTCCCTTATTGGGACTGTTGAGAAAACAGAAGCTTAATCTCCAGGGAAGCACAACATTTCCACAAGGCTGAGCCACCTTCCCTTACTCCCTCCTTCTCTCTTCGCTCCCTCCTCCCTTGTCTGCCTCACAGCATGAAGCAGAGTGAGTTCAAAAGCACACACTGCGCAGAGAAAGTGAAACTGTCAGTGCTACAAAACGGGTAGCCCAGTGTAGTAAAACGTGGTAAAGTCTAGCTGCAGGCAGCGAGGCAGGGAATTAGCCTCGTGCTGCTAAGAAATAGATGTGTTTTCCAACAAAAAGAAAATTGTAAATCTCCATGACATGACAAGAATCCTCTCTGGGATGGAAATACATTTATTAGGGCTGCACAGCATCTTGTCTCTCTTCAGCTCTGCCTGTGTTCACATTGCAGTGATTGGACCAGGTTGTAAAAAGCATATGTGGGGGGGAAGTGCTGTTTGGTTCTCAGGGGGTGCAGCTGCCTTTCTGGGGGCACAGCTACCCTCTGAGCTGTCTGTTTGCTTTGAATCCATGTGGTGGGGCAGCTGAACAGGGAGAGTTTGGGGATCTGTGCTTGGGGATCTGTATTTGGGGATCTGTGTTTGGAGAGCAAGGCTGATTCTAATATTCTGCTGGATGCAGTGCTTAGTTTGGGGTTGGCACATCTCTGATGGTCTACACAGGGAGTGTTGTGGTAATCGTCTTGCAGGTGCTGAGGTGAATGTGTGCAAATGCAACACTTTTTGCCTTCGCTTGCTCCTCCTTTTGTTGGGCCAAAGCAGCGAGCCAGCCTTCTCTCCTAGATGAGCTGGGCTCAACCCTGCCCCTGTGGTCAGAGAAACGTCAGTTATGAACAGCAATGTTGAACTGGATAATGCTTCCTAGTCCAGACTTGGCTCATTGAATTTGGGGTTGCACTGTGTTCAGAAGTTTTCTTTTCAAGCTATTTTCATGCCATTACGGCCCAAAAAAGCACCAAGCTTACAAGATGGATGATTCCGTAAGATATAATGTTGAATTGAACTCTCATATGACTGCTTATGGGATTTGCAATCCCTGAACTCCATAAATACTTCACTGTGATTCACTTTTGACCTAAACCTTATCTAGAGGCCTGAATCCTCGCCAAGGCAAGCTCTCTGCCAATCTCAGGCAATGGAAACTTTAGGTTACTTGGAGACATGAATATAGACTCACCACAGCAGCAGACCAGCACTTTATTCCTCAATCTGCCTCTTTTCATTGAAGGCTACAAACAAGACTGAAAAAATAAGGCTGTCCTTGGAAAGGATGTGTGTTTCTATTTGTCTTTATCTTCACTAGCATAGCTGCCTAATGTCCAGAGAATGATCTTGTTCTTTTCAAAAACATGCTTGTACTGTTTTTCACAATGGCTTTCTGTTGCAGAAAATTCCCCAGACTGGCTCTGGAGCTCTTTGAGAATCACTTCCTTTTGCTAGTTCCAAATCTATGGAACTGTAATCTCATCAAGTGTGTGCTTGTTGCTCTTGTGTGGTATTATGGTGCTTGGTAACATGGGTATTAATGTGGGTATTACTGTCTTCCGATCAGCAACAAAGCACAAATCTGTTGAGTAGCAAATTATTTTCTTCGTTTGAATAGAGTTTTTCAATCTTTCTGTAATCCTTATTTTAAATCTCATCAACTGAACAATGTTTTTTTTTGGTGTTTTTGTTTTGTTTTGTTTTTTTAATTATCATTTATATCTAGAAAATTGAAATCTAGAAAATGACAATTTTTTTCAGGAAAAGCGGAAAGTTCAAAAATGCCATCAATTTGCAATAGTGAAGTGGGTCCATATCATCTTACATACCTGTACATACCTGTGCATCACTTATCAAACAAAGTATCAGATTGGAAGTCCTTAATTAAATTGCTCTTGATTAAACTTGCAGCTAAGTCTGTTTCTGACCAAACTGCATGGGCTAAAGGCAAGCTGTCTGGAATGCTTTGCACTTCAAAAAGGCTATAAAGAGCAAATCTCAGTTTTTGATGCAATTGGATGTGAAATTAAACTGTAGGTTCAGCTCATTGCAATGTCAATTTAATGGGGAATGGGTCAAACAAAGAAAGAACTTCTGAACCCAAAGGCTTAATCTAGGTTTCTCTTCACTCAGAGAGCTTGTTCTCCCCCTTTTGTTCACTAGATCTGTTGGCTTAGATGTGTCACGTGAAATAACTGTGAAAAAGCTATCCTGACATCTAGATCAGCTATGCACACAGCTTCTTGCTGACTGAGAACAAGTCCTGGGTAATTTCAACCATGGTGCAAATTTCATATTAGCAGTGAGTAGAAGTTGGCAAAACTGTCACGGTGAGCATGATCCACTGATTTTTCTTGCCCTGTTTTATGCCTTTCCACTGGTTGTTTCTGTTTTAACTCAATCCTTTCATCTTTACAATACAATAGTTATAACCAGTTTGGGGTCGAAGCATAAATTCCATCACATCTGTGGTCTCAGGCCCTGAAATCATGATGATGAGCAGCCTCAAGACCTGAATCTAGGATTTATCAAAACAGTGCTCTCTTTAGCCTGGTCTATTGCATCCAGCAGCAAAACATCCATTTAAAATGCATGTATGGATGGATTATACATAAAACCTGCTATGTGCAATGATAGTGGTAATGCCTAAGTCTCAGATAGTTCATTTCACCATAGTTCTCAAAATGGTTCACAAGTAATGTCAAAATTAATGGCCCTATTCCACAAAAGAGGAAAGGGATACTTGGGGAAGTAGATAGCTTATCTGCCTTTGCCATGCAGCATGATGGTAAGGCTGACAACAGAACCAGGCTCCAGTTCACTCAGAAGTTAAGCATGGCCAGATTCAGTGCTGCTGACATGCCTATGTTGTGTGAATATACAGTGCCATACAATGGCATCATGCAGAGTTTTTGAACAGAACATAGTCTGTAGGGTAGGATTATTCCTCCAGAGGTGAATCATGCTGTAATGAAGAAGACTGCTGCATGGAGACTCATAGAAAGGGTTGGGTTGAAAGGGACCTCAAAGCCCACTCAGCAACCCCACTCCTGCTGCCCCCACCAGCTCAGGCTGCCCAGGGCCCCATCCAATCTGGCCTTGAGCACTTCCAGAGATGGGGCACCACAGGTTCTCTGGGCAGCTGTGCCAGCGTCTTACCGCCCTCTGAGGAAAGGATTTCCTCCTAAAATCTAACCTAGATTTCCCCTCTTTTAGTTTAAAATTATTCCCCCCTTGTCCCATTGCTATCAGACCATTTCAAAAATAAGTCCCCCTCCTGTTAATAAGCTTCCTTTAAGTACTGGAAAGCCACAGTGAGGTCTCCCTGGATTCTCTTCTTCTCCATACTGAACAAGCACAGCTTCCTCAGCTTGTCTTTGTAGGAGAGGTGCCCCAGCCCTCTGATCATCTTCATGACCTTTCTGTATCAGCCCCAATAGCTCCACATCTTTCTCGTTCCATCACTTGTTACTGATGAATACCAGGTGGTGGTGGGCAACTGCTGGTAAAGAAAAGCCTCACAGTGGCCCGCTCTAGAGCAAGCTGTTGCCCATGTTCCCTGCCACAGAGCTTCTGTGTGATCCTGGGACAATCATTCATGCAGCCACAGGTGGTCATGAATGGTGCGTTCCTTATTTCTTGAATTACTGGTGAGCCTTGGGCCTCATTTGAGACGCGGCAGAACTGCTGCCAATAGTATGCTACAGAAAGCACATCCTGCCTATTTCAAATTGGGCACCCATTCTGACCAGACACTTTCATTGCTTCAATTTCCTAACGAGGGAATAATATTGTCTGCCCTGCCCTCCGGGAAGTGTTGTGAAAATAAATGAATTGATGTTGTGCAAGCACAGAGAGGCAGTTTTTCAAAGGTGTTTATTCAAATACAGACAAATATTTAGGGCAATATACCAAACACTCCCAGCGATGCTGGTCCTAATTATTTAAAACTTTATTTAAACATCTGTCTGCATTCTTGAGCTCCTGAAAAAGCTATGGAGTCTTTAGGCCTTGGAAATGCTAACGCTGTGAGTGCCACAGAAAAGGAAATGAAAAGGAAGTGGATGAGAATATGTTTAAGGATATAAGCTGAAGGAAATTACAGTGAAAGATAATGACTTTTCATAGACAAATTGAATCGAGTGTAGTGGATAATGTTTGCCAGTGCAGTTTCACAAAAACAAACAATTGAACAGGTATATATATAGATATAATTATATATGCTCTAAGAGAGTGCAGCTCGTTCCACGTGTATACTGAGAGGCATGGGGCAGAAGTAAAAATGGCATGTGATTGTGTCATTAAAAGTTGTATTAGGGCCCAAAATGTAAGAAGGGTGAATGATGGTTCTGCGACACTGAGTTGCAGGATTTAAACATAGTCATTTCATCTACAAATACTGTGGTTGCTTAGGAAAAAAAGGAAAATGATCTTGTTTGCAGACCCCTGAATGCTAAGGCCAGGTTTTCTTTGCAGCATGTATACCTAGACTAACAAAGAGTAGAAGCCAGCTGCTATTCCCCATATGGGCCAACAGCAGTGTACTTCACAGCTGCATGGGAAAGGCAGGTTGTGAACACCTTTGATTATGTTCAGTGCTCAGCTACCTGGCCCTCCTTTCATAGGATCTTTCATAGAATCACAGGATGGATTGTGTTGAAAGGGAGCTCAAAGCCCACTCAGCAGCCCTACCCCTGCTGCCCCCCACCAGCTCAGGCTGCCCGGGGCCCCATCCAACCTGGCCTTGAGCGCCTCCAGGGATGGGGCACCACAGCTTCTTTCAGCCCATTCAGCTGTTTCCGTGTCTTCAGTGGCTCCAGCGCCTGCCATTACCAGGTCCAGCTCCTCTCCCTCTCATTCTCGTGGCTGCATCACACACTCTTTGCCCTGTGGCCCCAGCTCTCCATTCCCAGCTTTTCTCCAGCACCTCATCCAAAAAGCTCTTTTCTTGATATGCTTCAGTCCTTCCATAGAGTCATGGACTGCCAGAAACATCAGCTGGCCAAGTGGAGGAAGCCTCTCCTAGGAAGTGTGAACTGTAGTTTCTCTTAAGATTGATGATTAGTCCAAATTCACTTGGACTTTTATGGCAGAAGGTACAGCCATAACACAAAAAGGCTACGTTTTAGTCTTCTGCTAAATTTTAACCTTCTCTCCAATGATACAAGAGTAATCAATCTCTTCAGTGGGAAGTTTATTATTATTATTATTATTATTATTATTATTATTATTATTATTATT